>JACXGM010021302.1:0-17329 GCA_016801145.1 Umbra pygmaea
CAATGGCTTCAAAACAGGGCATTAGCTGAGGGGATCGGGTGAGCAGCCGCTTCACGAGGAAGATCTCAGCCTCTGTCTGGAGTGACCCATAACCGGCCCTCCATGTGAAGAACTGGCTAACCAAGTCTGGACGGGCATTGATGGCTTGGCCGCATTGGTTCATCCACTCCCGATAGTCCCCATCCACTTCAGGGTCGTTCCTTAATTCATTGAAGATTAAATCCCTCTGGGAACTGAGGCCGGTGGCCATCTTGGAACTGGGGCTGGTAGCCATCTTAGAACTGGGGCTGGTATCCATCTTAGAACTGGGGCTGTTAGCCATAGTGGAACTGGGACTGGTAGCCTTCTTGGAACTGGTAGCCATCTTAGAACTGGGGCTGGTAGTCTTCTCGGTACTGGGGTGGGTAGCCATCTTTGGACTGGGACTGGGAGCCACCGTTTTGGAACAGGAACTAGGTGCCCTCTTTGGAGCTTCAAAAGGGGCAGGTGTCTCAAAGACACGACGGGGAAGGATGAAGTCCCCCGCCGCATTGGTTCATCCACTCCCGATAGTCCCCATCCACTTCAGGGTCGTTCCTTAATTCATTGAAGATTAAATCCCTCTGGGAACTGAGGCCGGTGGCCATCTTGGAACTGGGACTGGTAGCCATCTTAGAACTGGGGCTGGTATCCATCTTAGGACTGAGGCTGTTAGCCATAGTGGAACTGGGACTGGTAGCCTTCTTGGAACTGGGGCTGGTAGCCATCTTAGAACTGGGGCTGGTAGCCCTAGTGGAACTGGGACTAGTAGCCTTCTTGGAACTAGGACTAGTAGCCTTCTTGGAACTGGGACTAGTAGTCTTCTCGGTACTGGGGCAGGTAGCCATCTTTGGACTGGGACTGGGAGCCACCGTCTTGGAACAGGAACTAGGTGCCCTCTTTGGAGCTTCAAAAGGGGCAGGTGTCTCAAAGACACGACAGGGAAGGATGTAGTCCCCCTCCATAGCCTCCCTAACTAAAAACTTGCTCATAGGAGGCTTCGTAGAGGTCCCATAGCGGATCCACCTGGGCCCAGCCACTGTAAAATGGATCACTCCCAGCCATTTTTAGAATATGGCGAGGTATTCTGTAATGATACTTCCCATAGGTAAAAGTGAACAATAAGGTTTATTTAATTCAGGCAGTCAAAAGCAAGGGATCCGACCAGAATCATCCAAAACAAGGCAGAGGTCAGACCGGAATAGCAAATAGCTAATATTAGGCTAAAGTACAATAGGGAAATCCAAGGTAGATTAATTCAGGAACAAGGCAGAGGTCAAACCAGAACAACAATACATGAATGAATGCTTAGTCAGAAGAAACAGTACTTACAATACCTCACAAAGAGGCTATGGTGTGTGTGTGGCTTAAATACTGAGTGTGAGCAGGTGAAAGGAATTTGGTTGATTGAGTCCGGGTATGGGAAATGTAGTTCAGAACAGGCAAGACTGGGGAAGCTGTAGTCCACAGGAAGAAGAACTGGGGAATGGGAATTGTAGTCCTGAGCAATATAGACCAGGGAAGTGGCAGTTTCCAGGGAAGGGGAACTGGGAAACGTTACACTTGACAGCCTCTCACTTTAACAGTCTAAATAATGACTGTTAACGTCAACAAATTTGAAATGTAGAATGGTGTAAATATGTATTTTGTGAAAGGCTTACCTTCATAATAATTATGTGACCATGACTTCTTAATCAACACAGAGAAACATGACGAGATACAACTAAAGAAAGAAAACATTTGGAAAAGCAGGAGACTTTGAGGTGATAGAGGAGAGAAAGAATACTGCCTAGGAAGAGACACTTGGACATGTAGCCTAATGTAATAATTTGAAAAGGACCAGTAGGCATTGCTCCTTTGTTGGTCATTGAATTAATGTACTTATGTTTTAGGTGTTGTATATTCTATGTCAATAAGGTTTTGACTCATCATTGTCACTTTTATTTACTAAATGTGTTTTCCAAATTAAACAACATTAGCTTTCTAAATGTACCTTCACATGTGCCTACATGTCTCCCTACACCCTGACAAAAAAGCATTACAAATTTTGGTAATTTGTTCAATAGAATATTTAGACATAGTGTGTAATGATTGTGGAATATCAGAATAGCTGTGTTTACAGCATTTATTCCTTTTGAGAATGTGGGTCATTTTACAGAATATAAATTAAGTGCATGCACTTTCTGTTTTTAAATCTGGCGGAGGTGTCTAGAGAAGAGACAGAGAAAGGGACTGGCAGTGGAAATGGAGCAGAGAGAACATGAGATCAGATCAGAGATTGAACGATCAGTTCAAGAGGAAGAAAAAACATAGAAATTAACAAAAAGAATACAATTTAGAAAGCAGAGAATCTACTAATAGCATTTTGTGCAAAAACTAAAAGTTACGGGCAAATTGATCTCATCCTGTGTGGCGTACTGTCAGTGCCGGCCCGAGCCTTTTGGGGGACCTAAGCAGAATTTGATTTGGGGGCCCCCTCCTACCATGCGGAGTCACCTGTGCACTCGTTTGGGGGCCCACTGGTAGCCACGGTGCCCCAAGCAGCCGCTTAGTTTGCTTATGCCTGGGGGCGGCCCTGCTGTCTGTAAGACTGTTGAGGACGCGGTGTTGAGGCAGCATTATGACCTAAGTATTTCTGGATATGGAGCAGTGTGATAAGAATTGGAACGGCTTTGCAACAGTCCCATCGATTAGTTTTTTCTAACAAGCTTTCCTTTGATTTATACAACTTGGGATTCACATATTTTTGCAGCACGAGGCAGCGGAAACTGGCATAGCACTGCCTGGGATTTGGGATAAATAAATTGGATTATCTACATTGTCACGTCATTCTCCAGTGACTCCTTGTGTGCAGATTGAGTGCCAGTAAATTACATCATAGAAGTATAGTTGGTGAGTGTAATTATCTCGTACATGATCTGACTAAAGGCTTCAGGGTTGGATGTGCAGTACGAAAATAATTGACTGGCTCTGTGACGTGGTTACCGAATCTGTCAAGAGGGGTTTGCAGAGCTACTAGCAGGGTAAGTGGGACAACCTGGACAAGACCAATTGGAAAGGGAGATTCGGTTGTGAAATTAAGTTCATTGGATTAGAAAATGTGCAATAGACCTCAACAGTCCCGCCCACAGCCGACTCCAGAAGTAAGAATACAAAACAATTTCTCCATTGACAATTGAAGTATAAGCCATAAAATCGTTACCGTCGATTGTATACTTACAACCAGCTACGACATGACTAAGCAATTGTATATGCTCATATAGACGCCAAAAGGTCATGGGGCACCCACCTTGTTTTGAGATAAATGTATTTTATTCATAATGTCTTGGATAAGTACCTCATTACCCACAATCCTAAACCATCCCACAATCCCACAGTGATGCCTGTGATTGGTGGAACTCCATGATGTCATGGAGACAAACTCGCTGTTACCATGGAAATGTTTTACTGAGCCCGCAAAAAGGCTTTGTGTTTCCAACTCTGGCAGGCTCCCCGACATGGCGCCTGTGTCGTAGCAAAAAATATGGATAGTTAGAGAACTGTAAATACATTTATTGAGCTGTAAATTACATTATATTTTAAGGATAAGTGAAGTTAGCTAAAGTTAGGTCATTTAAAGTAAGTAAAGGTGGAAAGATAACACTCGCAATAGTTTATGGGATGAGAAGTTCCTTTGCTTAGAAAAGAAAATATGTACACACTCTTGTACCTTTGATTTTTTTGGATTTTCGGTTAATTCTTTCACTCAAAATTATATTTTGAATGCTTACGAGTCACGTTGTAGCTGGTTAGCCTAAGGCATGGTCTAAAACTCTATGTATGGATTTTTCCAGAAGTCAATGAAATAAATGAATGGGAAATTTACTTCCAGAACCCAACTCTCTCAGACGAGGGGTTGAGGTCAATATGCATCAAAACAAAATTAGACAGGTGCATAAATTTGGGCACCCTTGTAATTTTGTTGATTTGAATACCTGTAACTACCTAGCACTGATTAATTGGAACACACCAATAGGCCAAACCAATAAACTGGTGGATCCAATCATAGACCGGTGCATCTAATCATGAGAAAAGGTATTTAAGGTGGCCAATTGCAAGTTGTTGTTCTCTTTGACTTTCCTCTGAAGAGAGGCAACATGGGGGCCTCAAAACAACTCTCAAATGACCTGAAAACAAAGACTGTTCAACATTATGTTTTAGGGGAAGGCTACAAAAAGCTATTGCTGAGATTTAACCTGTCAGTGTCCACTGTGAGGAACATAGTGAGGAAATGGAAGACCACAGGCCCAATTCTTGTTAAGGCCAGAAGTGGCAGGCCAAGTAAAATATTGGGAAGGCAAAGGTGAAGGATTGTGATAACGATCAAAAACAGCCCACAGACCACCTCCAAAGACCTACAACATCATCTTGCTGCAGATGATGTCACTCATCGTACTACAATTCAGCGCACTTTGTACACGAAGAAGCTGTACGGGAGAGTGATGCGGAAGAAGACTTTTCTGCACACACGCCACAAACAGAGTGGCTTGAGGTATGCAAATGCACATTTGGACAAGCCAGCTTCATTTTGGAAGAAGGTGCTGTGGACTGATGAAACAAAGAGGGGAGTTATGCATGGCGGCAAAAGAACCCAGCGTTCCAAGACAAACACTTGCTACCGACAGTGAAATTTGTTGGAGGGTCCATCATGCTGTGTGGCCAGTGCCCGTACTGGGAATCTTGTTCAAGTTGAGGGTTGCGTGGATTCCACTCAATATCAGCAGATACTTGAGAATAACGTAGAGGAATCAGTCACAAAGTTGAAGTTACGCCGGGGCTGGATATTTCAACAAGACAACGACCCAAAACATTGCTCAAAATCTACTCTGGCATTTATGCAGAGGAACAAGTACAATGTTCTGGAATGGCCATCCCAGTCCCCAGACCTGAATATCATTGAAAATCTGTGGGGTGATTTAAAGCGGGCTGTCCATGCTCGGCAACCCTGTGAACTAACTGAACTGGATATGTTTTGCAAGGAGGAATGGACCCATACCTTCATTCAGAATCCAGACACTCATTACAGGCAATAGGAAGCGTCTAGAGGCTGTTATTTCTGCTAAAGGAGGCTCAACTAAATATTGATGTGATATTTCTGTTGGGGTGCCCAAATTTATGCACCTGTCTAATTTCATTTTGATGCATATTGCACATTTTCTGTTAATTCAATAAACCTAATTTCACTACTGAAATATTACTGTGTCCAAACACCCAATTATCTATAAATTAATAATGATAAATGAATCATGGAAATTGTCAGGGGTGCCTAAACTTTTATATACGTCTGTATACAAGGGGAGGATGAACCCAAATACATTTAGTGAATAATCATTTTAGATTCTTCCTATTTTTTAAATCAGAATGTTAACACAGGTTTTCAAAGTGCCATTGCCAATATTTAAATATCACTCATCTGCTAAAGATGAAAAATAACCTTTCACTTCAGAATATACCAGATCAAACAGGGAGTTGTCATGGAAACTCAGACGCTGTGCATCTACCAGAGTTGAGAAGTGGATAGCCATTGTTTGAAGGGCAGTGGGGTGACGACAGAGAGACCCGAGGTCCTGAGACAGCAGGGGTCAGAACACACAAAAACACACACACACACACACACACACACACAAACACACACACACACATATGCACGCTTGCACGCATACTGTGTGTGCGTACAAAGGTAAACATCTGCCATGGTATAAATATGACCTGCAGTCTATGGAACTGGAATTCCTTCACACACACTTTCCCTCAGTCACTCCCACAGCAGGTTATGTGTCACTGATAGCACAAGTAAGCTTTAAGTGTGCTCCTGGGCTGCACCTTCAAAAATCTGCTGAGGGATCCAGCAGAGCCTAGCACACAGCTTTAGGCCCCAGGGTAGAGTGTTTTTCATCAGTTTGTCTGCCCTAAACTGCTGCTAGCCTGCCTTCCTGGAGCATCACCAGGAAACACCCGAGAACTGCAGACTGACAGGAGAAGAGGCCGCCACTACCTGGATAAGAGGTCCTCATCACTCTAGGCTGTTACACCTGTTGGGGTTCCGTCCCGAGATCAACCCACATTTGGAGGTAAGGAGTTAGATGGGTAGTGGCATAATTTCTGTGAGTTGTGTACTCCTGGGAAGTTCTTTGTCTTGTGTTCTTTTTGTGGCTGTCCTAATTTACGTTTTACAGTTATCATATGGCCTTAAGGTTGTTAAGAATACATTTGAGATGTAATTTTATTAAAAAGCTAGAGCAAGAAACTTTGGAGCTATTTTTCTTCATTTACACCAACAACTATATCAATATTTACATTTCCACTATTGTACATCAAATTTATGGTATTGTAGTGTATTGTATTGTACTCACCATAACGGTAAGCATCTCTAAGCTGGATAGTATTGCACCTGTCTGAGTATGTCAGCTGTTTTAGGTACAGTAATCATCCAGTAGTAAATGTGGTCACAAACCAATTCTTCGACAGTAACATGCGTATTACATTTCCAATTAGAGATGGTGAAGCATCCCTCCAGTAATACAAATGTGGAATTAGGTATAATCCAAATATATCGCGTCAGACAATAGCACAGGTGCGGAATGGATTTACAAAGTGCAACTGCGGTTTGGTTTGGCAGCTATCCACACCGTAGCACCAGAGCATTAGCTATTTCACAACAGAAATACCTGCTAATTTCCCCCATATCCTTGTCAGATGTAGGATTAAGGGTGCAGGTGCGCAAAAGAAATCCGCACAAAAAAATTCCCGTTCAGTTCTAATGATATTAATTAGCAAAGTAGATTTCTGGCAAGATTGAGCATTTTGAAAAGGTAACTGTATAGCCACCCACTCAAATGGGTGTTCCTTTCTTGAGAAGCTGGCCTGATGCCATTGCACCTGCATTACAGGGGAAAACAGTCCCATGTCTTTTGAATAGAAATATACAGTGGAAGAGATTCCATTTGTCTACTTCATACTGACCTTTTTGATACCATGCAGAAAATAAGAAAACAAAATTGTCCAGGAGTGACTTATACCCAGTATTCTCTGGCTGAAGGCTATCCTTAAGCATTACCTAGAGTATGTAAAGCAGGATAACTGCTAAAACCCTTAGCCATATAGAATATAATGATTGATAGTTTACCATTTCATCAAAAAGAAATGATTTATACCAAAGGACCTTTAAATCCTTTGAAATTATACAATATAGTCCTACATAATGATGATCTACATTATTATTTTTTTCTGAAACCAGCATAGAATTAACAAAAACATAAGTATATAAAGTAAGATATTCAATACTGAAATCATTGGGACTATATTATGATTAAAACACTTGTTCAGTGTCTACATCAGGCCGTCTGAATATGTTTTGGACATGCATCTGTCCGGCTGTTCAGTAGACCATCAGCCATCGGAATAAGACTTTCCCTGCTCCTGTTTTTGCTGAAAACTGGGAACCTGAAATGCTTTAAGTGATCCCAGGCTTCACCTCACTATCATGCCATCATCTACCGTATGGAAGTGGCCCAATTAAGTCACCTGGACTGGGGATATAGGTCTGCTTGGTAGTGGTTCTTTCCAGGCATTCTGCCAGATGATTATCTTTCCTCATTATGCTTCACTGACAAAGATACACTATTTGTAAATGCTCCAAGGCATTACAGTCATCAGGGTGGAGCCATAATTAGGCAATTATGACAGGATAATGGGAAGCCTAGAGTAGGGAGATATAGGAATATAGGAGACAGAAAGAATGGGCTCAAACCCTGCAGCGGCACGTGTTCAGAGTCGGGTGCTTAGACTGCAACACCAAACTCTGGCAAGTCTCAAGCTATTAATAGCCACTGAATTACTTATAGATGTTGTTTAATCAATATGACTTCCAGTGAAGTTTAATGACTTGAAGTCTATGAACTCAGTCATCAAGAGGATATTTGTGTCATTTTAATGACAAGTTTGAAGATGTATTTATCACTGCATGAATATTCTACATAAATACACTTCAATATATTGTGAAATCTTCAGAGAAATATTAGAATAGATTGTTATACATTCTCATGTTCATACACACAAAACAGATGTATTTGTTTTCAATATCTCCTCATCATTTATACAAGCTACTTAGGTCTTTACTGTGTGAACCAACCTCATATAAAACACCTGGTTATCAGAATGTTAAATAGCTCCTCTAACCTCAATTTGACTTCCTGGTTAAATAAAGGTTAACTAATGAAAGGGTCTGAGGAGAGTTAAAGGCAGAGCTGAATTTCTTTTCTCAGCAAGACTACTTCCTTCTAACAGCAGGCGGTCTTCCCAGCATGCTCCGTTAAGCTAGTAGTCTGCCATAGATGACAATCATTCTCTTATTTTTGTTAGCCTTGGAAAAGTTCAATTGTTGGCTCTCAGTTTCCCAGGAGGAACAATAACAGAAAACCCCAGAGGCTCCAAATCGCTCTTTAAACCGAACGCGTTTCCTCACACAGCAAATAGGCACGCCTGACTATATACACACCTTTAACACCAAAATCAAATAAGAGAGCATTTTCTCTTGACAAGCACATTGGGAGAAGACTCAGAAACTGGGTATGGGCTTCGGTTTACTTATATCTATTAGTGATTACTACTTTATTTCATGACTCTTTTTTCAAAGCATATTGTCTGGTGGAACTCCAAGGACCCTTGGTATTTTACTCCTAGCACTTTGATATTAAAATGGGTGTTCTCAAAACTTGAGAAATTAATATTTAACCCCAAACTTATCATTGTCACCATTATACTCTATTATTATTATTTCTCTGGAACAATACAACTGTCTTCAAGCAGTCAATGTGAGATCTCTCCATTACATAAATGAAGCTTACGTTAAATTAAGTTTCTCCATCAAAAATCGATTTATTTTAAAAAGATGCTCATGGTACACAACACGTGCTCATGGTACACAACACGCTCATGGTACTGTTGTCTCTTACCTGACTACCCACACTAAAGACATCTACTTAGACGAAGTGTTTCGGACAGCAGGCTAGTAGCTACAAAGACTCCAGCTAAACAATAAGACGAGGTGCAGAATATTCCTAAAAATAAAAAGAAAGTCAAAGTACAGTCAAAGTTGTGGTTAAATGGTTACTAGGGAGTACGACTGCCTGTACGGCCATCTGGCTGCGTGTCTAAGGCCTGACCTGGCCAGCAAATGGAGCAAAGCCTAATTCTCCTGAAATGAATATCACTGAGTTGGCCAACTCATCTAGAGATCAGTCAGGCCCGTAATCCTTTCCCTGGGGATCATGTTTGCACCCCTTTCTGCCATCCCCTCTTCTTTAGGAAAAAGCTAATATGGCTAAATTTGCCAGGCTAATGGACTTAGCGCAAGCTGTTACAGAGGAGAGTGGACACACAGCAGGCTTGCCGGGAACTCGCTTGGTGCTGTTTAATCCGATGAAGGGTAGAGACTGGGTTATCCCCAGACACTTAGCAGGACATTGGGACATAAAAGGAGGAATGGGAGGGTTAAGACTGGGGGGTTGGAGACACTGGGAATAGAGAGAGGTGAGAAGGACCTTTTTGGAGAGGATCACTTCATTTCCTTTAGAATGAGTAGAGCTCTGGGATTGAAACAGAGCTGTACGTCTGTCAAGGCCTTGCTTGTGGTAGAATCCTTGGGATAAAAACTGAAGTTACACACTGCTCTCTATCTGATCTGATATCAGTTTAATAGTTTCCTAGACAAACAACAATATAATTTTCTTTATAGATGGTTTTTGTGGCTGCTGCTGGGTGTGGTCCATAACTGTTATAGCTGTTTTATGAATACATTGGCCTACGGTCTCTATAGATAAACAGTCTTGTCTCCCCTCGAACATGTGCTATGCGAGAGCAAGCGTCTTTTTACATGGCACAACTGATAACCATGTCTAGATGACAGCTACGCTGGCAGCAGGTAGCCAGATACACTTAAAACATGAGAGAGGTCGTCACGTCAATGGCTCAACAACATCCTACAATGTTGACTTAAGATGCCACTGTAATGCCAAATCATTTGCACCTGTGATGAAATGGTTTGAGGAAAGGCCACGGAAACCTGCTTGTGCACAAACAGAGCAAATTTAAATACAAACTCCTCAGAGTTCTTCTGAAATTCTTCCTGAGCGGACTATCGCAGGGGTTTACCGTCATGCCCCATTTGAGTTGTCTTCTCGTCCATATTATCACTCTTTTATTTGATTAAAAACTCCAGCTGACTGTGGAGCCAGAGGACTATGGAGACGGCCGCTTGAAAGGCGAAGGCAGGTGGCCACATCGCTTTAGACCTCAATACTAGTCACCTACTCTTAAGTCATCACCCATTCTGGACCACTGACCCACAAATAAGAGATTCAGTCAACTTCATTTTGCCCCATGCCTGCACTGCTGGTGCTGTGCAATGTGCAATGATTCTCCACAGCGTGGTTCCCCATGTATCTTCACTTGGCTTTGGAGGCCTTTTAAGAGTCCCAGTGAATGTGGTCTCACCTCAGTTTCTACTCTGTTCACTGTGCTTTCTCTGATGGGATTTCTTACAGCGCTGACAATTGTTTGTTTCGTAGCTGGAGCCTTTGCTGAAAAGGGATAGACTCAAGGTACTGTGATTTGGATTTACTATAGGAATAACGTTGGCTACACCATTTGTTTCTGTTTATATTACTTCTAAGAATCATTTCCATGATTCCACTTAGGCGATCCGCAAGCTCATACACGCCACTGGTTACTTATCATCTTGGCCTATTTTCCAGTGATATTTTTGCTTAATGTTTACCAGATCTACAAAATGAAATTCAATGTATGAAATACCACAACTAGTTTGAGCTGCTTCTCATTTCTACTTAAATATAGGGTTACACTTTATTTGGAGAGTCTGACATTCCATCTGTATGTGCTCTACAGATAGTTTGTTGATGATATGACTATCAACAAACTATCAACAAACCATCTGTTGATAAGCAACTAATTGTGTATTTTAAGGGTAGGGGTAAGTTTAGAATATATTTTAGGGTAATGGTTAAGGTTAGGTTTAACATAAGGGAAATGGTTAAGGTTAGGATTAGGGTTAGGGTTAGTAGATAGTTTGTTAAAATGTTGTTGAAAGTATGCAGATAATATGTAGAGCATCTAGAGATGGACTCTCAAAATAAAGTGTTACCAAATATAGGAAAAATAGTTTACTCTGTGACAACAAGCAGAGTGTGTTGTCAGAGAATTATCCAGAAATGGTTTTGCAGATTCATATTATTTTTAAGTGATTTAAGTCATTGATGTTTAATCTAAACCGTATGAATAGGATTGACACACTACCACCTACTACATTTTTAACATATCAAATAAAAAGTACAGTTAGGAATGACTTGACATTCTTGTAAATATAATTGACAAGTTAAACACCTTTCATTTCTTCCCCCGTAACAGGAGGCAACTGCCATGTCGAGTCCGGGAGAGAGTCTGTCATCAGAGGGTGGAAGCCCATTGTTCCCGTCCCGCCTGGGTCTCCCAGAGAGCACCCTGAGCGACCAGGCTGGTGCTGCAAAGGCCTGGGAGATGGAAGACACCAAGCCCCGCCTGGAGGCTCTGGAGAGTCGCAGCCTTACGGGTCTCTACCTGTCCTGCTTCGACATGCTTTTCACCGAGGACTCCGGCTGGCTGCTGAAGCTCTCGGAGGCATCACCGGGTCTGGCCTGTGCCATGCCCTTTCCCGTGCCGAGGATGGAGCCCCTAGAGGAGCCGGAGCAGTGCCCTGTCATCGACAGCCAAGCCCTGGGGCTCTCCCCGGGCCTGGAAGGGCAGGAGGGGCAGGAAGAGGAGCGATCACTGGAGCAGGTCCAGAGCATGGTGGTTGGGGAGGTGCTGAAAGACATCGAAACGGCCTGCAAGCTGCTCAACATCACCCCAGGTAGGTCATGTGGATCCCCTATTATGTTTGATATGTTTGAGACAGTGGAGTGGTCATTCATGAAGTTCCTGTGTTTCCTGGCATTTACTGTTCCTATTTAGCATAATATGATTATTGCAGCCATGGCACATCCGCATTCTGTACTATTTCCTTTAGGATGACTGCTAAGAGCCATGTAGTCAGTTGACTGAGCATTTTACCTACATCTGAAGCAAAAATATATTATGGAACTAATCATAATATATGTCAAATATATTAAGAAACAATTACTCCAAAAACTGTTATATTTGACTCCATGATGTGAAGTGAAGCCTTGTTTCCAGTACATACTGATGCAGTTAGAATGTTGGGGAATGAGGAAGAGTCAGGTATTTGTGAAACTTCTATGAAAATATCAAACCTTAGAATGACCATATCTATTAGATAGGTTGTCATAACATTTTGTGAAGGGCACCATGTTATTTCTGGAGGTGAAATTTCATGTATTATTATCCTTTCCATTTTAGACTTTCTCATAATTGTTATTGCCATTTTTCAGAGCATTGAAGGATTCCATAACCACTTATTCTAGCCTAATCATGTGTTACTGTCCAACCAGGTATTGACACAAAATACTTGAACATTTAGGGACCACCTGTTCAAACTAATACAAAACACCTACTTTTAATGTGTAGTAAAAAAAGTTCTGTGGATGCCGGTTCTTCCATTAGGCTCCAAGGCCCACATTGACCATCAACAGGTTAGAAACAGGAAGTGTAAATCAGATGGTTTAGAGCCTGAAAGCTGATTGGCTCAAAGCTGAGGTATATGGCACTGTGTACTACAAGAAATGGCAAAACAAATGTTTTTACATTTCCATTTATATTAATAATTGATTTCTAACAGCAGTATGGTACGTTGATGGTTTTCTTCAATGGGGAACACACCATCGCGAAGGGTGGTTTTTATGTAAGTCGATGAGCTCATTACGACAGCTTGTCAGAGTTGCAGACTTTCTTAAAAGAGTGTGATACACTATGGTGATGCAAGGTTTCAAGCTTATTTGTGATTCCAGGTAGCTGTAGGCCTTAAATACCCTTCTCATGGCAGCCTCTCTGGTCAATGGTGCTTGAAGATAACCACAGGTTTGAAGTCTTAGTGTAAAATATTATGGAACAAATCTTGTAGTTGTGGACCATATCATGACTATTTCGTAACACATTAACTGCCTTCCTCCACAAAGTTGGTCATACTGTTCTATTACACACACATTAAGGGGCTAGGTATGAATCTAATCTAGTTTCCCATTCAAAATTAATTTGTATAGTCATAATTGTGCAGTATGTCACTCTGATTTATAACACCAAGATTAAAAGTCAGAAATCTGTACAATGATGGAAAAGTACTTTCTATTTCCTCATTTATTAAGCATTTAAAAATTACAATGAAACATACCGATTCAAAACTGCATGTAACATTGTTGCTTTTTATGTGAAAACTATGTGAAATAACATTTATTATTTTCTCCATGCAAGACAAGAATAGTAGTACTTTCTGACACTATTATAAATATGTATAAGTGTTTAAGTTGTCCAAGTAACATTTGCTGCAACTGTTCATAGACACACTATTCATATTTGTGTGTATAAACCAGTTAGACAACATAGAGAAGTACTTTCTTAAGGACCTGCTCGTGCGTTTCATTCAGGAAGAGCTGACGCACTTGGTTCAGTTAAGTTAAACATTGTTTGTGCTACAGTCTCAAACTCCACATATTTGTTACTGACTTGATTTTCTTTTATTCTAAAACGAGCAAACACTTTTTCACAGGAAAAGTTTTTAACATCTTTAATAAGAAAATAGATGTTATTTTTGGCTCTAGTTCTGGAATTGATAGGGTTAAGGTAATAGAGTGAGGTTCAATTTATTCATGAACTTGAGGATGTAGCCCAGAGGCAATCTTCATGCACCACTGACCTATGACCTCATTGGGAAGAAAAAAGCAATAACCGTCTACCTGGGATTATAAATAATCTTGACAGTCGAGGCTACATGCTACGTATCACTGTTAATTTTTTTTTTTAAACAGGTTTTGGCTAAAGGCATATTCAAATGGACTTACAGCAGAAAAACACTTTTAACAGCCATAATAATGGGACCACCATTTGTCACTACAATATAATGAATTATTCTTAAAAAATGCTGTTGGACCTGTTGTAACAAAATCATAAAATGCTTTTAGATGTGTAATTCAGATGATATGGAGATTTGGTCAAAATTAAATGCAGATGTAGTCAAATTGTGACCCGAAACTTTAAAAAAAAACATATATACATATATTTCATTTACAGATTAGGAAATATTGCTGTGTTCCACCTGCAGTAACTTTGGTTTAATTGACTTAGTGAACACCCATTAAATATTAATAATATGAATGACAGCTCTGAATGACTTATGTCTCACTGACGCAAGTCATGTTTGTCTGCACCAGGATCTTTGTAATCCCAACCTTTGCATGCATTTGACAAATACCCACAGGACTTAGTGGGAACGATGGTGCTTCTTGTCTGCCAATAGTCGTGTACACAGTGCATGGGTGAGGTCTGTTCAACGGGCAAAGCAAACAGCAGGCCGGGGGCAGACAGTACTGTATGTGTGCTTTGAGATGTCTTGTCACACCCTGACATCTCGGAGCCCCTATTCCTCCTCCTCCTCCTGTGAGTGCCGCTGTATCGAAAGTGTGTCATAATGTTTTTCAACCGATGAAAACGAACGCAGAGTACACAGCTGAACGGTACCCCACCTTGTGCAAACCACCATTCTCCCCAGGTCACGCCTGCGATTAGTTTACCCAGAGCGAACATCACACTGAAAAGACTAGTCAAATAAACACTCTGAGGTGAAGACAGTAACTGGCCCTCTGACTGACAGCTTTTTATTGCACTGTGTGTGTCTCTAGATCAACTGATAATATGGTATCAGGGCTGCACACTCTTTGACTCTACACTGTGACTGCACTGTGTTCATGGTTGTTTTGGTAACCTTCTACATCTAAAGGTTTTTCTTATCATTTGTGTCTGCCCCAGATCCCATAGATTGGACCACAGGAAATGTTCAAAAATGGTTGCTGTGGACTGAACACCTGTATAGACTGCCTCAGGCTGGCAAGGCTTTCCAAGAACTCACTGGCAAAGATCTTTGTGCCATGAGTGAAGAGGAGTTCAGGCAGAGGACTCCGCAGTGTGGAGACACACTGCACGCACACCTGGATATCTGGAAATCAGGTGTGGGATTATGGCTGCATGGCCGGTTTAATCAATCTACTCATAATTTTGCTTACTAAATACAGTTTTACATCTCCCTATGTTTCTCTCTCTTCTCTCTACAGCTGCTTGGATGAAAGAGAGATGTTCAGTCGGAGACAGCAAAATCACAGGTAGGCCTTTTCTGTATTAGCAATGTTTAGTGAGGTGTATCTCATTTCTTGAGGGAGTTTTTTGGCCCTTGGCAAGAATTGGTGAATGTTGTGAGCTATTATAGCTAGGTCAGAGGGCGGCAACGTATTCCCAGGAAGCCTCAGGGTATGCAAGCTTTTGGTTTTACTGGCTTGATAAACCAGGTGTTATGAAGTACTGCTAAAGTAAATCACTTAGCCAATTATGTGTGTGTTCATATATTGTATCAACGTTGTGATTAATGACCCTGTGTTGCCATCATTGCCTTCGTGCAGCCGGAGAAGAGCTGTGGTCGGAAGCAGACTCTTCATGCTCAGGCCAGCCCATCCACCTGTGGCAGTTCCTCCGAGAGCTGCTCCTAAAGCCCCACAACTATGGCCGCTGCATACGCTGGCTGAACAAAGACAAAGGTGTGTAAACAACGGATGGGATGAACGTACCGTCATTTTAAGCTGCAGCAATCCTCTCTGCTTTGATCAAGAAAATAAAAAATGAGAATGGACTGGAGTGACAAATAATCTGTATCTTATTCCAATCCCCTGGCTGTCAGGTATTTTCAAAATCGAGGACTCTGCTCATGTGGCGAGACTGTGGGGCCTGAGGAAGAACCGTCCAGCGATGAACTACGACAAGCTGAGCCGCTCTATCCGACAGTACTACAAGAAGGGCATCATCCGCAAGCCCGATGTCTCCCAGAGACTGGTCTACCAGTTTGTCCACCCAGTATGAGGGGATGCAGGAGGACTGGGGCCTATGACAAAAGGGCCACACCGTGACAACTTGCACTTGTACAATTCATGAACACCAAGCTTAAAAGGGGTCAATCTAACAGACGAAACAGACTTCAACACATGCACTGACCAACCCCTGTAAGTAAATACATCATTTGCCAGAACTGAAGTGTCAGCTGCCAAAGCTCGCAAATGAAGATTTTATTTTTTTAAACACAGAGAGGGAACTTGTGACTAAAATGAAAATGCTCTTTCTCTGGACTAATTCTTTCTAAACCGACACACAAAAACAAAAGAAAAATTCATACAAACTTTTGAACTGCCTTTTTCATTTGCATGGTCTGCCTGTCATTGTTATATTATTATATATTCTCATTTAGTCAATGACCAGATTTTAACAACAACTCAAGACTGAGTTGCATTTGACTGTCATTGATTCAAAGGATGTGAATTTCCCATTGCCCACAGCTATTACCTTTAAAATACATTACTGCTATACACTGTAGAATGAAGAACAGTCGTCATGTTTGTATATCAGAGCCGGTTCCACTCCTTCCATTGGGAATGTTAACTTGTAGGTAGGCTTCACACTGGGTTTGGCTTTGGCTATCATCCAGAGGGGCAAACAACTCAATCTGTTATCAATAAATCTTATGGCACACTTCCTATCTCTACTGGGATTCTTTTACAATAGAGCGTACTGAACCTGCATGGGAGTGCAGCAATTACCCCCCTCACAATAACCTAAAATAGATACAGTGACCCCACCCTCTCCTAAAGGCAATCCATCACTGTCTTGTGGGTTCTCAAAAAGCAGTTACATTTTCATTGCTGGGAGATATTATCAAACCACTGTATATAACCATATAATATGTTGTATATTTTGTACCTATTGCTTGCATCTAACTGTAATTGTGTTTTTAATTCAAATAAATCATATTAAATTGTCACATGGTCTAAAACATAGTATTCACGATCAGTCTGTGGTGAATGAATTCAGTAAGTGTAATGAACAGATTCAGGAAGGTTGACACAATATGAATGTTAGTTCAGGAAGGCCACTGGAAATAGTCAGGAGAAATGAGTGACAGGCGGGTTGAGATTAGAGACACCGGACCAGCAGAAACACAGGCCAGGAACAGGTACACGATTCCAATCCTCAGAACAGGCAGGGGTCATACACAGAAGATCAATCAGCAGGG
>JACXGM010021303.1:0-17342 GCA_016801145.1 Umbra pygmaea
TAGCGCCAGGCTGCTGTAGGTGGTACCAGTGTTCCCTAGCGCCAGGCTGCTGTAGGTGGCACCAGTGTTCCCTAGCGGCGGGCTGCTGTAGGTGGTACCAGTGTTCCCTAGCGCCAGGCTGCTGTAGGTGGCACCAGTGGTCCCTAGCGCCAGGCTGCTGTAGGTGGCACCAGTGTTCCCTAGCGCCGGGCTGCTGTAGGTGGTACCAGTGTTCCCTAGCGCCAGGCTGCTGTAGGTGGCACCAGTGGTCCCTAGCGCCAGGCTGCCGTAGGTGGCACCAGTGGTTCCTAGAGCCAGGCTGCTATAGGTGGCAGCAAGACATTTGAAATTGTTAAGAGTTTGTGTAGACCAAGCAAGCACAGTGTGTTTTAGCATCTGTGCCAAGTGTGTGTTTATATATGTGTGTGTTTTTGTGAAGTGTGTGTCTGCCTGTTCAGTGTGCTATTTGCATAGCAGCCAGTTGCACAGAGCCCTGGGAGTGTTAAGGAATCTTGGTCCTATGGCTCCATCTCTGCGTGTCCCTTATCATTGCCCCCCCTCTTTCTTTCTAGTCCTCTCTCTCTCTCACCCTTTCTCCACAGTGGTGCCCTTACATAATACTGGTAACATATCGAGTCACTGGCATGACAACACAACTGGGTTTCAGTTGTTTATGATTCATTTGAGCCCAGTGAAATGAAGCCTTAACAAGAATGCCGTTTCCCTGGCTGACGTCCCCTGGTTCTAATCTGGGTTTCATATCTGGATTGTAATTTAGGAAGACATCCGTGCTCTGCACCGAAGGGAAATGTTCAGATGTAATTTGCTTTTCAGTATTGTTGACAACTTCCTTTAGTTTGTTTGAATAGGCTTTCCACAATCATGCTTCATATATTGTTATTAATAGCTCATTTGTATTTACTGATACATTTCTATCACCTTGCTCACTCAAAAAGAAAGCACCAGTTTGAGATCTTCTCTTTTGCCTTAGAAAAATGATAATTGATACACATTTTCCACACCCTAATTCTGAAAACATAAATGAACTAGTTCCTGTACATTGCTCTCCTCTCTGCCACCAACTCCATGTGTCCAACTTTGAAGTATTGAACTCTAAATTGAGTTAACTCAATAATTGTGAGTTATTGAAAGTCTTTGTGAGCATAAGCTCTATATTAAATTAATGTCCCACCCCCCTATGTGCTTCATAAACCTAGTCCTCCTCTTTTAGCCTTGACATTTGTGCTGACTCTTGTGTTAACCGCTTTTGTAAACACTGCTTTCTGCGCTGCACGTGATCCTGCATTATGGCTGGGACCTGCCAGAGATCTAATGATACCATATGTTTATGATACCTAGACGCCATAACAATTCAGTGTGTGATTTTTGTTGTGATCTGATCTTCATGGTCTGCTGCAGTGGGATAATGGAGATATTATTAAACATGATACAACAAAACAAATTGCCACCTTATTAAAGAATTCATATGGAAATGTATAAAGTAACTGTTAACCCTTCTAAAAAAATTGACGATGGCTATTGTCAGTCTGTCATATAAGTCTCAAAGTTGAGTACCTCTCAGCGTCTCCGTTTTTTTAAACCTGATCAGAGAGGAAGCATGAAATGAACATGACAATAAAACACTTTCTGCAGTGAGGTACAGTAGGACATCTGCCTGCAATAATAGGGATTTACAGAGGAATTATTTATTGTTTACATTCATTCTACTAAAACAAACTAAGAATATAAACATTTGTTTTTGTATTTTTGGCTCTATATGCCATAACGCATGAAACTCAGTGTCTCAAAAGGCTAGCTTTTACTTACTGTCTTTTACTTACGGCAAAGATTCTTCTGAATCAAAAATGATAAAGCACTTCAATGTAAGGTAAAGGATGACCCTTTCAGATGCCGAAATATCAACATTGTGCCATGCAGACTTCAAACAAGCAGAACTTGAACGGTTAAAATGCAAAAATATTGTGTGTGACAGATGTCATTCCTCCCAATGTGACCTCTTTCATATGTTTTTAACTTGTGTTCCATACCCTTTCAGAAGCACTGAGAATTCATTTAACTCCATGCCCCTTGATAGCAGTGTTTAGAGTCCCAGGGGACTCCCTCACGCTAAATTATAAAAATTCCGATATCATTGCTTTAACTTAGGGGTGGGAATTGGCAAACATGACGATTCGATAGTATTGCGATATTTGGGCCACGATTCAATATTATTGCGATTCTTAAAATATTGCGATACAGCAAGTATTGCGATTCGATTCTCCTATATATTGCGATTCATGTCCCCCATATAATTCAAAGGCATTACAAAAAATGAGGAAAATAAGACTGCAATGTCACATTTAATTCTGTGAACATTCTTTTCTATGCAATAACTGAAGTACAAAAACTTAGGAGGGTAGTGCCAAAATGTTGTCCTTGAACATTCAGGACACAGGACCTTATTACAGGACAGGATGTACCGGTAATTATTCTCTGAATAGGAGACCTCTCATATGAATGGTGAGCTCCCTGCACATAACTAAAAATTATTTTAACACATTTGTGACGGATACTGCCCTGCGAAACATTACGTTTCCCGCCAGTCACTGCATTGCGCAACTCCAGCATTTTGTATTTGTCAACCTTTTCATGATGGGTGCAGCATAGAATGCGCTGTTATTGATTCAAATACACATGAGATGTTTCATGTGGAGTTTTTTCAAGACGTAACCACCCAAATGTACCGTAGTTCGCAGAAAATCACATCAATCAGACATGCACGTGCATTTGTTTTTGAAAATGGCTACGACAGAGGATTTTGACAGCGAGGGCATTGAGTTGGAAGATAGTGAGGAGTTCAGAGGGAGGTGGTAGAGGATTATCTGCCGTGCAAGGCAAAGCAGTTCGACCGCAAACCGTATTTTTACAGATGAGCTTTGGGACATGTTGTTGACGGAAACTAATCGGTACAACAAACATATGAATAAATAGCATAATAAATAGTAATATAATTATGGTTATGATTGTTGATAATGATGATAATAAAACATACAATAATGTTAATATATAAATACAATACTGGCATAATGAATAAATAGAATAATAAAACCTGTGATTCTTACCTTTAAAATTTATTTTATTTAATGTTTCTATGTGCTACAGAGGCTTAGGTTTTGGTAGACGTTATCAAGTCTTAGTATTTTTCAGAAAAACCCTCAGGAGATAAGAATATTCATCCTAGAAAAACATAGGTTTTCATAGGCGTTTTTAGCAGGCAATTTAGGCGTCAATAGGTTAATACAATAGTGTTACACGAACCTGAGAGTAATCATATAAATAAGAGTAATTTAGAGCTTCACTGAAATTGAGAAAAATAAACAGAAATGTGTACTGCTAGAGTCCAGTCCGTTTGGCTGCAAGGTCATCAACCAAAATCCATTTGGGAATATTGGCATTCCAAACCGAAACTTACCCACACTTTCGATTTGAAGGAAGACTGAGCGTTGTCTACAACCAGATGTAACGAGTTGTGACGGTGAAGCAATTTTCATTTGAATTTGCTTTTGAATGCACGACAACAAAGCAGCGCAACAAGCGCCACCTTGTGGATGTAATACGCAAATGAGAAAAACAATGGAGAAAACCCGAAAGTAAAACAGATAATTTTATAATTAAATATTGCAATACTTTGCGCTTTAGTATCGATATAATTGCATGCGCAAAATATCGCGATACTGAACAGAATCGATTTTTTTCCCCCACCACTACTTTAACTACACTAATCGCTCGACGCAGGATTTTGCTGAAGTGGAAGTCCTGTCAGCCACCCTCAGCCTCTTAGTGGCTATGTGATGTCTTGTCTAAAATTTTCCATGAGGGATCACACTCAAACTTCTTAGAAAAATTGCAGATGTTTATTCCTACTTTAATAGCTTGCAGAGGCTCCCCTCAGATCTGAGTTAGATCATATGATGCTCCTAGGCCACCAAGTGTCATTTGATTTTGTTCCTGTATGTATTGGTATGTATGTTAGTGTGTTGCCAGTTTGTCTAGGTATTTTGTGTGGGGTGGGGGTCTGGGAGAGGTGGGAGAGTTGGGATTATGTGTGGGGGGGGGTTTGCTAAAATGTACTTATATATTGCAGGACACACTATCCATACTGTTCTTTTTATATATAATAATAAAATAATAAATGCAAAAATAATATTTTTATTCATTGTTAATGTCTGGATTGTGCGATTCTGTCCACATTGTCTGCAACGCAGTATCATAGGTCCCTATAAACTGTGCTTGCATATTAAAAGGCCTTGTTCCCTAAACTCTGTGGCCAGGAGCTGAGGCTGTCCTGCTGTCCAAATGATTCATTCTAAATTGTACCCTTTTACGTATTTGAAATGCACCTTTCAGACACAGCCACCTTTTCCTATTCCCATTCTACCTGACAGCTGCAGGAAGGAGGAGCCAGTATTAATTTGATGAACAGTTCCTCAGCTCCTCCCAGACTAGATGAGGCTCCTCCCAGACTAGATGAGGCTCCTCCCAGACTAGATGAGGCTCCTCCCAGACTAGAGGAGATGTGTGATGGACAGCTGAGTGAAGGCTGGAGGAAAGCAGGGCTTGACTACGTGTTTTCACTGTAGCCGGCTTCTGTCCCTACGGTTTGGGATTGGCATCAATGCCATATTTCATTTTCAACGATAATTGACCGCATATTGTAACTGCCTGGGGCTAAGCCATACATCAATGCTGGCCCTAGCCAGAGTAGATTGAGCAACATTTTGTGGATGTCATCCAGTGTTACAATGCCTTGTTTGAAACCCATATGAAGACATACACTCGGTTCTTTGTCCTAAACGGCAGGGTATTGAACAACCCCATTGGCTTTGATCAGAGCGAGGGCACTAGCGGAGAGCAGGGTGGCGATTAGGACACACCCCTAGATTTAATTGTAAGCTATACATTGTTTAAAGACTAGGAGAGGAAGAGGAAGTGGTCAGGGACTGAGTAGAGACCAAAAGCTTCCTGGCTGAAGCTTGACCACTACAGACCCAGGACACACAAAGGCTTTTCCACTAAGCATCGAGGCATCAATACTAAGCAATATGTAACATGTGATCAGGGCCAATGGTACCGCAACAGTACCATATTCATTAATCATATTCATTAATGCACTGTGCTTGCATGCACGTGCATTGCTGGAACCATGGCATAGACATGGAGCTGTCACCGACCTTGCATTTCAAATGACATTACATGGTTTCAGTTTAGCCAAACAAACAGTCGATCTGAAATATGTTACAGTTCAGCCCGAGGAAGTCAGAGGTCAATGTTTGTTTGTTTTCTTTCTGCCAGTCTCAGCTGACAGTAGTCTGTGCCCCGGCTCATGTTTTCATGCCCCAGCAGTTTTGTGACTATGTGTCCTAAATTGCATCCTGTTGCCTTGTAGTTGATTACATTTTACAACAGGAATATGTTGCCATATTGTTCTTTCCACCTAAAAATTGTCATTAATTGTCATAATTCTTTTTTTTTTTAGGAGGACTGAGGTTGTTAGACCCAATGACTTGTCTGTCTAGGCTGTTCTGCTTGATGACAGACATCAGAAAACTGTGGTGTCTAAAAGTAGCTGGCCGTACACAGGCTTGGTCAGCGCTCTGATGCAAGAGCAATTAGCATCTCTCTGAGGTAGCAACTAGTGTCCGGCATCTCGTTGCGATTCATCCAGGGGATTCACTAGTCACTAACATTTGGAGGTCCACAAAACACAGCAAGAGTTAGTGATCAGAGGCTGGTTTTGGTCTCCCAACCAGGCTCGACCCTGCTTAGCTTCAGAAGGTGGCACTACGCAATTTAACGATGTGAAGCAACAAAGAGGTTAGCAGTAGCAATTATCATAATGTTAGCATAGTGAGCAACAGAGAGGTTAGTTGTTAGATGTAGCAGTTAGCAACCAGAGTTAGCATAGCTCCGGGCTCCTTCTGACCTCATGGTCAATTGAGTAGCAGGCTGTGAGTTTTGACAAGGGCAGCCTACGGTGGAGAGGAGCATGGCCTGTGGACCCCTGTGTACTGTCAATGTTGGTTACCCTAATAAACTGGGAGACACCCCTCATGTCTTATCAACACTTGCCAATGACACATTCTGTTTGAGCAGGAATGCTGTGACTACGGCCGCTTTTGTACACCGATATATTCCCGAATCTGCTTGGGACAAAGTTATTTCCATACTGTTTGTATTTACACTGCCATATCTCCAAACCGCAATCACACGTTTGTGGGTGTGTCATTCAAGACGTTTTGAGGTGGGTGCCTGAGTAAACCAGCTCAGTCCATTGACTTAGTTAATTTCTCCTCCTTTCTCCTGGGCTGTTAGCAAAGCCCCAGGTGGGATCTTTTGAATTCCTCTTGTGCGCTACCTCCAGAGGTCGCATGGAATTCGAGAGAGACCTGCAAGTTAACAAACTACAAATGTGTCTCGTCCTGACGTCTGCTCGAGCGGATTCGGAAATTGTTGCTGAAATCTATCGTAGAAAAAGCCTCACACGTGTCTGAGTGGACACAAGCAGTCGCTGACCTGATCTGGATATGACGGCATTGATATCAGCAAGGGATGTTTTAAAGTGGATAGACTTCAAATAGAAGGTTGCCTAAGGTCTCCACAGACTTGTGTTTGAGAATGTGAGTTTATTTGTCTTTAGTTTGTTTGAGAAGGGGTGTGTGTGTGTGTGTGTGTGTGTGTGTGTGTGTGTGTGTGTGTGTGTGTGTGTGTGTGTGTGTGTGTGTGTGTGTGTGTGTGTGTGTGTGTGTGTGTGTGTGTTTGTGTGTGTGTGTGTTTGTGTGTGAGTAGTTAATTTGCTTAACTTACTTGAGTGTGTGCAGAAAGAGGCCACAAGATCTACAAATTCTCTAATGCTATCTTTCTTTCTCTTTTTCTCACTCTGTTTAACTTTCTATTTCTTTCTCTCTGTCTATTTTCATCCCTTCCTCGTTTTCTTCTTTGTTTTTCTATTCTCTCTGCACATAAAC
The DNA here is from genome assembly GCA_016801145.1 of Umbra pygmaea. Taxonomy (NCBI): domain Eukaryota; kingdom Metazoa; phylum Chordata; class Actinopteri; order Esociformes; family Umbridae; genus Umbra; species Umbra pygmaea. Next base: position 7,005 of record JACXGM010021303.1, read on the forward strand.
ATGCTCTTTAATGATTTTCCAAATACTCCAGGGTGATAATGCTCACATACACTGCTAAATGGTTTCATGAACACTAGGATGAAGTGAAAAACCTTCCATGACCTCCCTAATCACCAGATCTACATTATTGAATCAATATGGAAGTTCTGGAGCATATAGTGCTAATTCATTTTCTACTGCCTTCATCCCTCAAAGAACTGTAGGCTTGTACCGGAGTTGGTGCAAAGGTCTATGCTCATGACTCTAGTCTGTACATGTCTTCTGAGGATGTGGTTTGTGCCCCAGCTTGTCCATATGTGCCCTTCTTCAATGTCTCCTCTTACCTGTCACCCTGACTTCTGCTTCCTCCTGTCCTGCCAATAAAAATGTATAATGAAAAATACCTCACCAAAAATATAAAAAATACTGGAGGTTTTTCTTTTTGAAGAATGTTGCAACATCCCACTACACAAAGTTCAGGACCTGTATGACAACTCTCTAAGAAGGATTTGTATCTGTTCTGAACACACGGGTTGGCCCTACTCTTTATTCGGTAATTGATAATAAAATATGTTCAGGTTTTATCAGTATGTTGTCCACCCCCTGTATCTTTCCATGAAATCACATTTCCCTTTTAGTCATTTAGCAGATACTTTTATCCAGGGTGACGTACAATGGGTTCACATAGGGAAGACCACCCCATATTCCAGTGGGTGCAAATACAACCTTGGGCATAGCGTATTTATCATACATAAAAGGCAGCCCTTCTGAATAGAGACACAGGACAAAACTTTTAATTGGTTGGATTCTAGAATTTCTGAGAGCACGATGTTTATTGTACTCTAGCCCTTGGTTACATCAGTGAGTAACCACACACCACATTCCCACTTTACATCTTATGATGATATTGCATCATACTTGTAATATTACATATTTGAGTTGTGAAGCCTAGTTTTTCCTCAAGACTTACGTAAGTAAGAGCAGAAAGGAAGATGACATATTAAACTGGGATATCCAATCATCTAGCTGAACTTCGCAGACTAAGATGAACACAGATGTTCTTTGAATATTTTACTATTCTCATTCCACAACCACTCTGGTTATGAAGGCTATATAGAACTGTAGTGAACATTTGACCCTCCCTCTGTACTAAATACATTGGTGTATTCCTTTGACTTGTGTCAATCAATCAATCAAAATGTATGGAAGCCAATAATTAATGTTTAATTCGTTTTTTATATTGAATAGCTGTCAGGTTTTGTCTTTCAACTTTTATTTCAATGGGAATAAGGCAGATTGACAGTCTGTTTTGCAAGAGAGGCAATTAATACAACATTACATGAAGTAAACTACAATACACTACATAGAGTGAGATTTTGGCTCATCGTCAAATGTACGTCCCGAATCAAAACTATTTTGAGAACCTCAATGTACAAATGTTATGTTTAGAAAGATGCCCACAAGCAATATCTAATGTTATACAATCTCAGATCCAGGGCAGTCACAGACATTTTGGGGTGCAGGGGCTCAAGTTAAAAAGGGCCCCCTACATGCGCGTGCATGCCATATCCAAGTGTTCATTATTCCCATTTCCCAATGTTGCCACAAAACCATTTATAATCACACACTATGTTCTAAAATTGGGCCTAGTTCAGTCTCTTCTAACATACTATTCCTTTAAGAAAGCACCAATTTAACAAGTTTTCATTAAAGTAATATAATTCAGTCAGGCTGTGTTCCGTTGATCAGACCAATCACTTATGCGTAGGCTAGTATATATAAACTGCCTAAAGGTGACACAGGGTCAGATTGCTCAGTGGTTAGGGAATTAGATTTGTAAGCGATTCCCAACCCCGACTGCGCCAAATGTCATTGTGTCCTTGAGCAAGGCACTTTACCCTACGTTGCTCCAGGAGGATGTCGCTGTATTCACTGTAAGTCACTCTGGATAAGAGCACATGCTAATTGACTCAAATGTAAAATAGAAAAAATGTGACAAGGCCGACCGTTTATACATATGGAATATTCTACTAATATCCTAAGTGTTGTTGTTTTCACAATTTATTTGCATTCCTTATTTAAAACATGCAAAGAAGTAAACATGGCATTTGCAGTCATTTTACTGAGTGCTGGAGCAAGTAATCGTGGCCCCTATGAAAATATATATGTCTGGGCCCCCATCTTAAATATATTCATAATATAGTAAGATCTGAACAGTGCCTGCAGTCCTTGTCTTTCAATACCAGATTGTCCTTTAACATTGTGTCTCTCTAACTAATTTAACACTTATGCCAAGCTATTTCATCCAAACTATACTGAACAAAAGTAGAACCTTCAAATAGTTACTGAGTTACAGTTCATATAAAGACATCAGTCAATTGACTGAGACAAAATCAAAGCATCTTGCAAAAATGTCACTGATGTTACAGACCAGTTTATGTGGAAATTTGTCAAATGGATGTATTGCACAACAAATGATATTCTGTATTTACAGTGTAGGCCCACTCTTTCCTGGTGCATCTGTATTCTTTTCATTGTCCCATCCCACTGTTTTTTTTATTGTTTTCATAACACATTATTGGTTATCAGTGATTTGTCCTGGTATTGATTTAGTATTGACCCTACACTGCAAGCAAAATTTTAATCTGTCCCCATTTTTTTCACCAGCCAAGCATAACTGAGAAAACATTTTTACTTTCTTGCTTGGAACAATTAAGGTCCACTTTCTTTTTTCCACCTTTCTGGCTATGGATTCGATCTTTTGGATAGTGCTTGCTTGAGGTATTGCAAAATCCTCTACTGGAAAAGCTTGCTACACTCTCTCTTTCTCTCTCTTTCTCTCCATTACTTTTTGTATACCCGTTTAATGCACTTTATCTGGAAGTGTACGATAGTTGAAAACAGCTGGAGGTCTCACCACATTATAGGGAGGATACATTTTTAATCATATTTAATGTTCCTTATCTGGAACTATTTTTAAAAGTGAGGGTGCTGATACCCTGTGCAACATAACTGTCTGCTCCTATGTAAAGGATAAAGAGAGAGACATCCCATTGGTCTGGTGTATGGGACTTAATATGATTAATTGTAGTTTTGTTTCTTTAGCCAGATAGTGTTAGCTGGAGAAGATATTAGTGGGTATTTTGACTTAAGGATTTACCGGCTGATATTTGTTTATACAAAGCCTACACAACTTATTTATCGTTTTAAATTATGACTTTTCTGTTTTATATTTTTCATATTTTATTTAGCAACACTGAAAGTGTGGAGTATGTGACAGAGTTTGGTGTAATGGTCTAAACTCTGGATGACACATGCATCGTGTGGACGGGGGTTTGAGTCCCAGCTCAGCCAATCTCCCCCTACATCTGTGTCCCTAGATTTGACTGTCCTGTCATTCACAGTAATAGAAATAGCTAAAAATGAAACCCTGCTGACATGACTAGAGGTGAGTATGTCCGAAGGAAGAGCTGAGGTCACAGTGTGAAATAAAATAGATAAATTTTTTTTTACCAGTCCCTGACACAAAGAAGGTTCAAGAAAGGCTGGTGTAGCACATAATATGGACGCTCACACATGCACACACACATACATACATACACACACACACACACACACACACACACGCAAACAATTGAGCTCTCAAAAATAAGAAACGGATATGTTGAGGTTCTTCCTAGCGATGACGGGTTTTTCCCCAAGCAGTCTGTAAAAACCTACCAAGCTCTCTCCCTGTCTGCTCAACTCTCCACTTCCTTGGTGGTTTGAAATGCAAAGTTAACAGATTTACCCAGAAGCCCCCGAGCTCTGCAGAGTCTCTCCTAATCTATTTTAATGTGTCAAAAAGCCTTTCTTGGGAATCTCTGAGAAATTTCACACTTAAGTTGTTTGCAAAGTCAGTCTCTATTAGACTGGAGTGGATGGAAAACTTTTTGAGAGCTCAAATGTGAGTGTGTGTGAGACAGTGTTCGGTGCTGTGTGTTGCACTGTGGTTGTATCTGTGTGAATGTGTATGGTGCATGTGAATGCTTTCGTAGAGGCAATATTTTCCCACAGGCTCAGAAAAGGCTCCATCAGCCATTAGGGTCATCTTCCCCCAGCCTTCAAATCTGTTTAGAAAAACACAACTGGACAGATAGCAAAGAGCCATCTACCTTCTGTGTGGACCGCCTAACTGACAGAGTCACGACTTACTACCAAGTAACCTAACATTCACAAATGTAAAGACTGACCGACAGACACTGTAGAATACATAATTGTTTAATTCTCTATATGTCACTATGGCCAGGACTGGACAGGGCTGTCGTGGCAGCTAACATATGGTGATGGACTATATGTTCTGTTATATGTATTTAGTATTATTGTTTACTGTGTTTATGTATGTGTTTTGATTATGCGCCGACCTCTGGGAACTGGGAGTGCGGTTGGCACTTGATTACTCATTCCACATGAATGAGGCACTACCCACACCAGCGCGTAATGTATAATCAAGATGCCTATTTAATCCCAGTGTTCCAGAACAGTCGGTGCATGTTATTGTGAGTATGAGAGGAGAAGAGAAAGGCATTTACCATCCTATGACCTGTGCTGTGCTGATTTTATATCGTAAGAGCGTACATATGTGATTGAGCCTTCACATTGTTATGTGTCGTACAATATGTATGCGTCATTGTTTGAACCAGGCGTACACTAAATGTATTAGACGTGTCTATGCCACGGTTTAGAGCATAGTCATTTTATATACAGTATATAGACGTTATGCAGTTCCAATGTATGATGTAGTCAGCAGTTCCATTGCAGTCAGTTCTCTTCACTCTCATGTTCATAAAACATCTAGAACGCTCCTCCCGCATTCTGGTCTCCGTTCCTCTCCTTCCTGCAACACTAAACCACAAGTGTGACACTAAGTGTCTCTACTCCTTGTTTCCAGGGACACACTGTCAAACGTTCTTGTGCATCACCAGAGTTTTGTGTAATTTTTAAATATGATGCACAACTTGTTTCATTGAACGTAACAGATAGTGTCCAAATAAACTGATGTGAAATTAGTTCCACAGTTCAGTTGAATCAGCGTTCCACAGTTCAGTTGAATCAGCGTTCCATAGTTCAGTTGAATCAGTGTTCCACAGTTCAGTTGAATCAGTGTTTCATTGTTCAGTTGAATCAGTGTTTCATAGTTCAGTTGAATCAGTGTTTCATAATTCAGTTGAATCAGTGTTTGAGGAAAAATGTTTGTGCTATTCTCACTGCTTCTTTCTCTCACTTCTGCATACATATAGTTTATTTAGAAGCAGTGGTAGGGTGTACACCACCCACAACCAAACACACACAAAGAAACACAGAGAAAGTGCTTCCTGGCTAAATTACCCCTAGTACCCAAATGGAACGAAAAACGTAAAGATGACAAGATAGAAAGTAGCATGTTGGGGATATCCGTAGGGCTGAAGATTCTGCAGAGGTCAGATACCACTTCTGAAACATGCAATCTGTTGGAGAGAAACCTGTTATTACACTAACATGGTCAATATAGGCGAAAGTAGTAACCTAAATAATGAGTGGGTTCAAAGGTTGTACACTACATGGGGAATGGGGTCAAAAGTGTGTGCGCTACATAAGGAATAGATTGCAATTTGGGATGCACATTCAAAGACACCGAACTGTGAGTATTGTCAAAGTATTTTCAAAGTATTGTTTCTATAATGGGTTTGAAGATGGAGTGGTGCATCTCATAGGCACTAGTTCAAATCTAAACCTTGGAATTACAAAGTTGGGGGCTGGTTAATGGCCTAAAGGCTTTGTATTCCCCTGTCCTGTCCAATCATGTCTGAATGAATTAGTAATTACTGTAGGGAAGGATGGGGAGAACTTTGAAGCCAGTCAGACGGGGCCTCTCTTTGTAGAATCAGCAATAAGGAGCCCTGAGCCTGTTCCTCCCCATCTGCTCCTGCTATGTCACTGGGGTTATGCCATCACTTTGGACAGGCCTCACAATGTCTCTGGATTATGCTTTCAGGTTCATTGCGTGTGAGCACCAGGATATATGGTCCTCATTTTACTATGTCTGAAAGTCAGGATCTAGGTTCTTCATTTTGTAATGTCTTAACTTCATGGTCTAGGTTCTTCATTTTATTACGGCTGTATATCAGAGTCTAAGTTCTTCATTTCAGTATATCTGAACATCAGGGTCTAGGATCCTAATTTTTATGGTGTCTGAACATCAGGTTCTAGGGTCCTCATTTCAGTATGTCTGAACATCAGGGTCATGGTTCCTCACTTCAGTATGTTTGAACATCAGGGTCAAGGTTCTTTGTAGCTTTTCCAGTTTTATTCAACCAGGTGGGCAGATTGAGAACAAAGTCTCATTTGAAATGACAACCTGGACAAGATAAAATGCAATGTTGCAGAACGACAAAGTTACCTGTCCATCTTCTTCACAGACATTTTTTTTTTTACAGTGCGCTATAGTTACTGAGAATAATCGAAGAGGCCTCATGCTGATGTATTATTTTACTGTTTTAAACGGATATGCCTTTACCTGCCTAGCAGTCTGTTTAAGGCACATAGAACCACCCACAATGACCTGGGTGAATGCTTTCCGGATCGTTAGTTTTACTGCTATTTCTTTACAAGTAGTCCACAAAATAATAAACGTAGCACAACAGTCTTCATAGGCTGGAACTTATAATGCCTAAACTGGTACAGCTTTAAACTTGTGAAGCCTCACGCCACATACTGTTGTCCGTGTCTCCAGTTACTTTCCTCTGGCGTCTCGCACTGGCACCCCCCTCTCCTTCTCCACTGCCCCTCCTATATAGGACATACACAGTATATGTGATTAGCGCAGATGTTTCCACTACGTTTGAATCAGCGGTTCTGATTTCTCCCCACTGGATGTCGCCCTCGCCTCTACTCTCGCCGGTCCCTCACACTGTGTAAAAACGCAGATATTGCTAGTTTGAGACAGCATTCCACGTAGTGAGCACCACATTGCCTACAGATTATCCCCCGGACGTTAGCAAGTGTGTATGCAATAAACTGTGTTGTGCATGGAGAAGTACAGTACCTCTCTGATTAATCAAATGCTAACTAGTAAACAAACTGGCTAGCTACATATGTCTTTCATAGAATTTGGTGGCACTCATACCTCGTCAATATATGGAATATTAATGGACTATTACAGACCTATTACCGACTTTTAGAATGCTATACTAAAATGAAAAAAAGCCAGTTTTTTTCCCCACACTGTCCCAAAGGGGAAGGGGTGCAGATGGCTCAGTGGTTATGGAGTCAGATTTGTAGTCGGAAGGTTGCCAGTTCGATTCCCCACTGTGCCAAATGTCATTGTGGCACTATTCTAATTTGCTCTGGGGGAATGTCCATGTTTTTACTGTTAGGCTAGGCAGCTAAATGACTAAAATGTAAAAAATTATTATTCATATTTGTAATCCTGCCTACCTGGTGAATTAGTCTTAAGAGTGAGGTTGTGATTGGGTAACTAAAGCCTATATGAAGCTACTGTGTGAATTTTATTTTAAGACCTACGGATAATTAAAAGCTATGCATTGCAGCTGTGAGAACCAAGTGATCACAGAGCTGGAAATGTCTAGAACACGTCTAGAGCACATTCATTTTGTCTAGAACACGCAGCCATTTTCTAACTTCCTACTTCAATAGCATCGTAACAACATACTGTACCATCTCTTTATCAATTGTAAAAATCCCTGCAACTCAAGTCCACCGTCTCCATCACTACTTTTAAAGCATTACACTTGGATCTACTTGCAGACCACTGCACATGTTGACTCTAGTTCTTCTATTTGCCCGTTTATGTCCTATTGCCTTCACCAAACCTTTAATGCATCTTGCACGTATTCAACTGCACAGCTGTCTTTGTATAATTTGCACATTACCATTTTCTTTAGCCATGCTCATCTTGTTACCTATCCTAGTGTTATGTCTCTTGCACTGTCACTTTACATTCCAAATAATGTACCTCTCTGTTTTAGACCATATTTGCACTGAATGTATAGTATGTTTTTATCCAACCTTATAGCCTATATAGAATGTGTAACTGAACTTGAATGTTTGTGCTTCCAGTGTAACCTTTTCTTGCTCTGGTCGCGATTGCAAATGAGAAGTTGTTCTTAATCAATTAGTTTGGTTAAATAAAGGTAAAATATATATTTATTTTCTTAAAAAACAGAAGGAAATAATACTGCTGTTTACTGCACGCTTCTTCACGGGATGCCTAGTATACTGGATAAGGCACTCACCTTTCATGCAGAGTTTACAAGTTCGAAACAACAGTTGGGATATTTTTTGTGGAGATAAAACAGATGCATTTCACATATTTTAATGTTGGAGAAGTGACAGTATTTATTTTACAGCTTAAACTGACAAAAGGTGTTTGGAAATCTCTAAATCATTGAGTTCACTTCATTGGCAGTAATTCCTTGTTGGAAGCTCCTTGTTTTTCTCTTCCATTTTCTTGTATAATCCCCAACAAAGTAGTCCTGTTTGCATTGACGTCGCTTGCAGATGAAGAATAATATATATATATATTTAAGATCTATAAGAGAACCTGAAACTCCACACACTCAATGTCATTGCAAACAATTTCTATAATAAGGTTCAGCCAACAAAAGCCTATTATTACATTTATTTTGGTCAGCTTACCAAAAGCTTATTATTAAATTTGGTTTATTATTAAAAAAAATTCTGTCAGTTTAGCAAAAGCTTATTATTAAATTTGGCTTATTATTACATTGGTTTCGGTCAGCAAACTAAAAGCTTATTTTTACATTTGTTTGCAATGATCTTGAATGTGGAGATTTTTACATTTCAGTTGAAAACAAACTTGAGTACTCAAAAGACTTTCACAACATATTTGTATAATTCATGACTTTGGAAGCTGATCAATGATATATTTTTTTTTTCCGTGAATTCCAAGAAAGCCTCCTGCAAGAGATTGTGAGTTTGAATCTCTTCTCTACTGGTGAAAATACCTATTTTTGGACAGAGACTCCTTCCCAATAACAGTGATTATGACTTTCTTGCTATATAAAAACACGGGCATAGCCAACTTCTCTTTTAACATACAGTATATGCCATGCAGTTTGTGCAAACAGTAATTTGTGCAAACAGATTTTGCAGTATCAAAATCCATTTAGTAGCTAATCCCAGGTGGACTCAATCTACAGGCTCCAATCTACAGTTGTATGGAAAAGTTTAGGCATCCACGACAATTTCCATGATTTTCATGAATTTAATTTTGGACTATCAAATAACTGAGGGACACAGTAATATTTCGGTAGTGAAATGAGTAAATTTGGACACCCTTATCATTTTGTTGATTTGAATACCTGTAACTACCTAGCACTGATTAGCTAATTGGAACACACAATTGGTTGGGTGAGCTTATTAAGCCTTGAACTTCATACAGGTCCTTCTCAAGATATTAGCATATTGTGATAAAGTTCATTATTTTCCATAATGTAATGATAAATATTAAACTTTCATATATTTTAGATTCATTGCACACCAACTGAAATATTTCAGGTCATTTATTGTTTTAATACTGATGATTTTGGCATACAGCTCATGAAAACCCAAAATTCCTATCTCAAAGAATTAGTATATTTCATCTGACCAATAAAAGAAGTGTTTGTAGTACAAAAAAAAGAAAAAGTCAACCTTCAAATAATTATGTTCAGTTATGCACTCAATACTTGGTCGGGAATCCTTTCGCAGAAATGACTGCTTCAATGCAGCGTGGCATGGAGGCAATCAGCCTGTGACACTGCTGAGGTGTGATGGAGGCCCAGGATGCTTCGATAGCGGCCTTAAGCTCATCCAGAGTGTTGGGTCTTGCGTCTCTCAACTTCCTCTTCACAATATCCCACGGATTCTCTATGGGGTCCAGGTCAGGAGAGTTGGCAGGTCAATTGAGCACAGTAATACCATGGTCAGTAAACCATTTACCAGTGGTTTTGGCACTGTGAGCAGGTGCCAGGTCGCGCATAAAAAAAAATCTTCATCTCCATGAAGCTTTTCAGCAGATGGAAGCATGAAATGCTCCAAAATCTCCTGATAGCTAGCTGCATTGACCCTGCCCTTGATAAAACACAGTGGACCAACACAACCAGCTGACATGGCATCATTGACTGTGGGTACTTGACACTGGACTTCAGGCATTTTGGCATTTCCTTCTCCCCAGTCTTCCTCCAGACTCTGGCACCTTGATTTCCAAATGACATGCAAAATTTGTTGTTGTTTTGTTGTGCTGCTTCTCTGTAGCCCAGGTCAGGCGCTTCTGCCGCTGTTTCTGGTTCAAAAGTGGCTTGACCTGGGGAATGCGGC
>JACXGM010021305.1:0-17312 GCA_016801145.1 Umbra pygmaea
TCAAGCGACTCTGTTTTCTCCCGTGTGCAGAAAATGCTTTTTCTGCATCACTCTCCCTTACAGCTTACAGTGTGCTGAATTGTTGAAAGATGCACAGTGACACCATCTGCAGCAAGATGATATTGTAGGTCTTTGGAGGTGGTCTGTGGGCTGTTTTTGAGCGTTCTCACCATCCTTCGCCTTTGCCTCGCCGATATTCTACTTGGCCTGCCACTTCTGGCCTTAACAGGAACTGTGCCTGTGGTCTTCCAGTTCCATTTCCAATATGCTCCTCACAGTGGACACTGACAGATTAAATCTCTGCAATAGCTTTTTGTAGCCTTCCCCTAAACCATAATGTTGAACAATCTTTGTTTTCGGGTAATTTGAGAGTTGTTTTGAGGTGCCCTATTTGCCACTCTTTAGAGGCGAGTCAAAGAGAACAAGAACTTGCAATTGGTCACCTTAAATACCTTTTCTCATGATTGGATGCACCTGTCTATGAAGTTCAAGGCTTAATGAGCTCACCAAACCAATTGTGTGTTCCTATTAATCAGTGCTAGGTAGTTCAGGTTTTCAAGTCAACAAAATGACAAGGGTGCCCAAATTTATGCACCTGTCTAATTTCGTTTTGATACATATGGCACATTTTAGGTTAATCCAATGAACCTCATTTCACTACCAAAATATTACTGTGTCCTTCATTTATTTGATAGATCAAAATGAAATTGCTGATCCAAACACGCAATTATTTATAAATGAAAATCATGGAAAATGTCAGGGGTGCCAAAACGTTTGCATACAACTGTATTCTGGCCCTCATAGGGCTGACTGGGCCTGCATTTTTAACAGCACTGACAAAAGCACCAGACCTTGTTTTGAATAGTATAATTTTCTGTTCTCTTTGATTAAAGCTGCCTGCAGTATGAGTTGGGCAAATTATAATTATTTGGACTATTCTTTAAGTCCTAATGTGCTAACTATGCTCAGCCTATCACAGTTGAAGTATTACAAATGAAACCAATACTATTTGAGGATGTCTGATTTCCTTGCTTCGGGCACATAAAGTTAAACAAATGCCCAGTTTAGATAAATCAAGTGCTGTCAAAAACATTTGAAATTTCAGCCAACATTTGTTTTTCCTCTTACAGTTTTGTGCCAAGAACAATGTTTTAATTTTACCTCATATTATAGTTGAATATGTAAAAGACAAGACACAGAAAAGAAAAATAAACAAGTAGATTGATAAAAGAAGGCATTGAAACAAACATAAACCGAAGCCAGTTCAGCTAGAATCCTTTGTCGAGATAGTGGAAGCGATTTTCAACCGTAAGTTCAATTTAGTTATTGTTTCAGTAAATGCAAGTTATAACGATCACATCCAAAAACAGTGCACTTACATTAATGTGCCAAACATGCATACTGAGACTAATATGTGGTTTGGATCTTGCTACCACATCCAACAGCAGAGCTCTGACAATGTCATTAATTACTGTGTCTCTTAAGTGATGTGGGTTGAACAAACCTAGTACATGGAAGCTACTGTTCGTGAATGACTGTCAGATCCAGGTAGGAGACCATTTGTGTATAACATCAAAGCATCCATTAACTAATACAACTTTATTACCTTCAAGAAGAAATAAAGCTACTAAATGGGCCCCACTGGACGTAGGCAGGTTTTTAAATGTAAACTGTTTGTGACCCCTCTTATTTATATTTAGCAGAACGATTTACGTAGCAATGTTGTATTACATGGTTTTGTGTGTTTTTCACTGTTTTGATACTTGAAAGATAGACAAAGTTTTTGCTATATTTCAATTTACATTTTTCTGTTGGTGGGCTCAGACAGATGACCTGACTAATTGTAATGTGTGAAACAATCTGAAAGCATATTTCGTCACTTTCATGAACTTTTAATAAAAGGAGCAAGCCTCAAATAAAATTGATCTTAAAGAACAAGATTTGGGAGTGCAGTGTTTTCAGAAAAGCCATTTAATGAATACGTTTAAAATATATTTTATATTCCTAAATATGTTTTAAATGTGTTTAAGGTCATGTAAAAAATATATTTTAAATGGGTGATGAAAACAAAATGTTTAGTATTTATTCTCTTGATCGTTCGTTCAAAATAATCACAAAAACCCAACCTAAGTTGGAAGTAAAATTATTGAAAAAAAACAAATGTGAAAGAAATAAATATTTTTCTTCAAAACATTTGCCACAATTATTGACACCACATCATTTGCAACCTTCATTTGCCAAGATAACAGCTCTGAGTCTTCTCCTCAGGGCCGTTTCTAGCACCGGGGCTGACACATTTGCTTGGCAACACTATACTATGCCGGCAACATAAACTCGGATTTTACTTTTCAAAGTAATAGCGCTCGTAATTCATTACAATAATGATTGTTAATTCAATAGCTAGTGCGTCTATTGTTATTCAATAGATAGTGCATCTATGTTCATATGTTGCTAAAATTTGTCTATTGTTGGATAAAACAGACTCTAGTGAATGTTTTCCATATGTTATGTGTTTTCACGTGATACGCGGACATATCAATCAATATTCTGTGTAGTGTGTACAACATATTTGTTACTGTTTGTAATGAAATATTGTTATTGAAAACATGTTAAATGTTTTTGTTATCACTCTTATTGTTTCTTTACACACAATACAATTGCATTTGGTTACAATTCACTAGCTTTGTAATGAATTCACAATGATTGTTGCACTTAATTAAAATGAGCACTATTATTCTGAAAGGAAAAAATCTGAGTTTGTGTTGCCGAAAGAATATAGTGTTCATATAATATAGGAACATCAGCCGCGGTGGTAGAAACGGCCCTGCTTCTCCTATAATGTGTAATGAGGTTGTAGAACACATGGCAAGGCATCTGAGACAATTCTACCATATAGAATCTCTTCAGATTCTTCGGATTACGAGGTCCCCGCTTTGGTACTTTCCTCTTCAGCTAATCCCACAGGTTTTCTATGTGGTTTAGGTCTGGGAACTGGGATGGCCATGGCAAAGCATTGATTCTGTGATCAGTGAATTGTTTTTATTTTAAGGAGTGATTTGGATCATTATCCTGCTGGAAGATCCAACCATGGCCCAGATTAAGATTCTTGAGGAAGTCAGGTTTTAATTGGCTGGTACTTAATGGAATCCATTATACAATGTATCCAAACAAGTTGTTCGGGCCTTTGGGGAAAAAAAGTCCCACCTCATGAACAATCCACCCCCGTACTTCGCAGTTCGCAGTGAGGATGTGGTACAGTAATAATCAAAATTATTCACCCCCCTTTGCAAATCGGGTTTATTGTCAACAGACTCAATGGATTTGGGGGTTGAATCATCTTCATTTAAACTGTACTTTTCCGCATGGCTACCTTTCGGTCTATGCCAAACCCACCATCTGTCCATAAAACCCTGTCCAATTGAAATTCCCAGTCACCGCAGGTGCTTCAGTTTGTTGTTAGATGACAACAAAGTTTAAAAAAAAATTCTGGCAACCCTGATCGTAGTTTTGTAGACTTTTTGACCCCAAGACCAAACAAACTCTCCTTTTCACTGTGCGTCGGGTCAATATAGACACCATGTCCTTTTCCAGGTTGATTGCTCAATATAGACACCATGTCCTTTTCCAGGTTGATTGTAAACATCTCCAGATGCTATAAAATGTATTTAGTTGTTGTCTTATAGCCCTTTCCTGATTTGTGCAGCTCAACATCCAAATGTCTTGGCTTACCTCTTAATATGTTCCTACTCACTCAGGTGAACTTAATAACATAAAATATGGATGGGAATGTTCAGTTAATGTTTACTCATAAGAATTTCTGCGACACATCACTGTAAACCCGAATGCAGAAAGCAAATTAAATAAATTGAGTTCAGAATACTTAAACTACTTTCAACAGTTACAGTATCTCACTAACTTGAGTACACCACTCATATTTTTGTAAATATTAAATTATAACTTTTCATGTGACACTACTGAAGAAATGACACTTTGCTACAATGTAAAGTAGTGAGTGTACAGCTTGTATAACAGTGTAAATTTGCTGTCCCCTCAAAATATCTCCCACAGCCATTAAGGTCTAAACCGCTGGCAACAAAAGTGAGTACACTCCTAAGTGAAAATGTCCAAATTGGGCCCAATTAGCCATTTTCCCTCCCTGGTGTCATGTGACTCGATAGTGTTACAAGGTCTCAGGTGTGAATGGGGAGCAGGTGTGTTAAATTTGGTGTTATCGCTCTCACACTTCCTCATACTGGTCACTGGAAGTTCAACATGGCACCTCATGGCAAATAACTCTCTGAGGATCTGAAAAAAGAGTTATTGCTCTAAATAAAGATGACCTAGGCTATAAGAAGATTGTCAAGACCCTGAAACTGAGCTGCAGCACGGTGGCCAAGACCATACAGCGGTTTAACAGGACACGTTCCACTTAGAACAGGCATGTATTCATAAAGTGGTGGAAATATGTAGGTTGTAAAGTCAGTGGATGCATTAATGTTCAACTTTTAAGTTTAACATATTTTAATTCAACTTTTCAAAAGAATTAGAGCCCTTTAGAGGATGTTTTCAATTTTGACTGACAGGGACAAACATGCATTACAGTTATTGTGACATCTTCCAGTCCCTTGGCTTCCCCTTGTGGTTCGTCGTGGATCCAGTGCTCAATGTCACCAGCGTTCGGATGCCATCGTCCCTTCCACACACACCTGTTTGTAATTTCTGCTTTACCTATTGTGTATATATTTTACCCTGATGTGTGTGTAATTGTCTATCTATTCACTGATACGGTTAGTCAGGTCTTTATTATTTTTCCCTACGAAGTATACCTTTAGGCTGCGTTCTGCAAAAGTTTGAGTGTGTATTTTGTCAGTTCAGCCCTGTCGACCCATAACTGAGTTATTTCTCAGACTTCAGTGGCGTCTGCTGTGACCCTGAGTCTGCTGCTACTGATTGACGATTGACGTCATCGAAATTATGGGCATGGAAAAAACTAATGATTGCAATGTTCTAGTTCCAAGTAGGAGTAGCCAGACACAAGGTATAACCTGCCTCTGGCTCCTACATAGACCTAGACCGTTGCAGTCATTACAGTTATTTCCATGCCCATAATTTCAGTTATGGAGTTTCGAAGAAGAATTCTGGCTTCAGTAAATCTGTTTTTATTGACATGTGTGAGTAATAGAAACTACTACAGATACATTTTGATAACCCTTCATTGGTTATTCAGTGAAATTAAAATGTCTAGACTGGTTCTTAAATACTGAGAGTACAGCAAAAGATTGCTTTCCATATTTCAGTACTTCTCTTTAAAAACAAACAGTAAAATGATAAGCATTTTCAAATCACAAAACTGATTTTTTACCATTTTGTAAATTTCAGGATGATGATGTCGGTTGGATTTGGGATGTAGCAGCCAATACCTGTGGGAATACATTTGTTGGAATAACACTTTCCCTTGTATTTTGGTGGCATGGAAAAGACAGGAAAAGAAGAAGAGCATGATTTCCGTCAATACTCACCCACATCAGGCCTGATTACAGTCCCGTCCTCTAGCTTCACCAGCAGCTCCCAGTAGGTGTGGTCAGCATTGTTCCCTGCTACACCATTCACACTCTCCAGGTAGGGTCCATAGTTGAAATCCTCAGTGTAGGTAAACCTGGGAAATCAATGCTTACTGACTACTGGAGTAACAATTAATCACTGACACACAACTGTTCATAATCATAACGCCCCATATCAATTACTGCCGCAAGAATATTACCAGTGGAATACAAAAATATACACTATCATGCCATGCAATATGTATAAAAGAACTTGGTCTGTACTATTCTGGAAACGTTCAGGTATCAGAACCAACTGACTTGAAATCTGCGTTGGACTGCTGCAGTCTTCTCATGGCACCGATCAGAACCCCTCTGACCATGATCTCGGTGCTGTAAGTCACATTGGGTGCGTTGGAGATGCTGTTGACTATCATTAGCTGGAGCGGTTTTGTTTCAGGCAGCGCTGCAACAATAAGGTCATTAGTAGCTACACTTTTACACAGAGGTACACATGTACAGTAGATAGGTAGATAAATGTAGATCTGCTCCTCAGTTACTTTCAGTCAGAATCCCAGGGACCAGGAACAGCAGCGTTGCAGAGAGAAACATTGCCATGGTCATCGCCCTCATCCTGTTTTCAGTTGGAAGTGAAGAGTAGTACTGCACTCACTCACAGCTTTTATCATTAGAATGGTGGCCACTCCTTTAGTCCTTTGAGACAAGGTTAATCTTTTAACGACTGTATAATTTGTTATCTAGATCGTAATGCCAAAATTACTTTCCTTCTATATTACTACTGTCGGGTGAAAACCATGTATCTTGTTTCTTTTTTTGACTTTTTTTAAGTAGACCCCACCCTAAAAGTAGTCTTATTAGTAGTAATTAGTAGTCATTATTTCATGACTCTGGTCACAAGATATTGTACTCAAAATGTCTTCTGAAGTTTCTAAATTACATGGTAGTCTATGAGGTAAAATGCACAAGGCAGTGCCAAATTGACATAACGCTGGCTGTGATTTAGATTAGATAAATCAGATTATCAGTCCTACCACGTTGCTCTCCAGCGACTCCATTTGTGCAGATTGGATGCCTGTAAATTCAATTGCGTAAGTATATTCGGTAAATGTAATCATCCCGTGCATGATCTGACTAAAGGCATCCGTGTTGGATGAACAGTGTAAAAAGAATCTGCAGCTGGGCGACATGTGGTTGGATGAACCATGTGTGCGCCCCTTGTCTCTTGATTAGAGAGGGAAATTAGAAAGTGAGGAAAATCAGGAAAAACCACAAAAAAATAAGAGGGAATTAGGAAGGGAGGAAAATCGGGGAATAAATATATATATATATATATATATATTTCATGCAAAATGTGAACTGTAATTTGGCCAAATGTTGTCATTTTAATATACATTTAGAATTGAAAATGTAGCCTTGGAAGGAACTTTTTATTTATTTTCCCAATTTTTTTCTACTCCCAATTCCCACTGAACTTGCCTTGTTGGCAGCTCCACAACTCCTTGGACAGGTCTGTGGGACGGTGAGGGATGCTCACATGGTTCGTCCAACCACGTGTTGCCGACGAGGCCTTTAGTCAGATCATGCACGGGATGATTACGTTCACCAACTATACTTCCGCAATTGAATTTACAGGTGCCTGATCTGCACACAAGGATTCGCAAGAGAGCGACGACGTAGCAAGGTAGCTGACTCTGCTTTTCTATCCCAAATTCCGGGCAGTGACATGCCAATTTTCGCTGCCGCGTGCTGGAGGACTGGGGAAAGCTGGAAGGAAATTTTGAACTACAATCTGATTGAATAGACCAAATAGATTTCATCTGGCTAAATGCAGTTGTCTTTAAACAATCATAATAGCTAATCAGAGACGTGTATGTATTTGTAGAACCTGTTGAATGTCAGCCGTTTCCCTCCCCATGAAAGCAACACTGCTCTGATCTTGAATGCTTCTGTTTGGTCTCCTTCCTTTCCCCCCTTTAGTCTATCACAGCTGGACAGGTAAGGCTCCATCTTTTAAACATCTGTGAAACCCTAGCTCTTCAAATTAATATGTGGTTAATGTAAACAGCCACAATGAATGTCAGCTAACGATCTGACTGAAACAATTATATTTGCCCGTGGATGTGAGATTACTCAATGTCAGCATGGGGGCAGCACACTTTATTTGTGTAAACCAGTTGTGTCCAGTTACACGAGTTGTGCGCAGGGGGTGATTAGCAAAACAATAGGTATAATTGCTTTTTGAAATCAACATTCACACATTCTTCAAAGTCAAAGAGGGGAGGGGGGGAATTCTATCCAGGCGACACATGCTTGACATGGTGAACCCCCCCCCCCCCTTTGGCAAGCAACCCACCCCCAAAAACACACAAAATCGACATCACCTAGTGACGCTGGTCACAATTTTGCGCCACTTTCACCTGGAAGTGTACAATGCCAATAAGACCCTTGTGTGTGGGTCATAGACTGGCTGTAATGTATTAGTACCTCAGCTTCACCATCTGCTTGAATCAACACTTTAGAAGCAGTGCTTTTAGTGTACACATTAGCAAACCATATTGAAGCATAATGATGACATTCAAAGGGTAATAATATTACATACTGTAAGGTGTTATGTTGTACCCCGCAATACACTATATTTAGTCCTTATTATTTGGTATCACACCTCCTAGCCAGTAACAGGATGACTGCTGCATTCCTATGATATTTCGCACCAGTGTTTGCAAATGATTTTATTCCACCATTTAAAGAGTAATTACTTAACACCTGAAAGTTTATGTCAATGACTGATTTAAGTAATCATTCAAGGTTGCTGGAAAATAATAAGGTTGTATCCAAAGGCATAGGAGGGCAGGACGGAGGGGGAATCCCCCCGAATGTTAGAGGAAAGTAGTGCGGCCCCCCTAAAAATAAGAACAGTTTACTAAACATACAATATTATATGCCTCCCCCATATCAAACTCACTCCTACGACCTTCAATGTATCTTTGCTCTTGCTTCAAACGAAATATGTAAAGCAAACTTGGTTTTATCACTAAGTCAACATGCTGTTACACCATTTATTTACATACATTTTTGTTTATACCGAATGTTTAAGGAAAATGGGACTGTGAGTTTAAAAAGGTCAACGGTGAATAACATTACTAGCCTCGCCCCAGGGTGGTAAAAGATTGTGGGTTTGATTCTCATAAACTGTGAAAATGCTTTCAGTCACTACTGTACGTTGCACCTGCTTCATTATTTAAATGAAACTGTAAATATTTACTGTTCAGTGCAGTCATACGAGGTCAGGGACTACAAACACTTATCCAAATACCAGGCCATTAGCAACAGTTCAAATGTAGCCTGTGTAAAGGGGAGACACATTGAATGGACACAGTGTTCAGGGCACTGGTGGGTGATTTATTAACTAAAACAAAACGTCCCTCTCTCTACTCTCTATTTCTGCCACTTCCTCCACTCGAACTTTCGCAGGTTCTCCAAGCCCATTTTCATGTACTTTTACCCCTCTGGCCTCTGCCTGCTCTTCTGGAGCCCCTTCATTTCTCCCCTGACCAGGCTCAGAGGGACGACAGGTGTGCAGGTGCAGGGCTAGACGTGATGGCTGGCCCCGGAAGCTTCCTGACATTTGCCAACCTTCTTCTTTCTGGTTGTTGGTGAGATGCTGGTGTAATAGGCAGGGGTGCGTTCACGTCACACAAGTATAGTCACTAAATAATGATGGAGGGGAAAAGATTCATGTAAATGATTCAAAACCATATCTACATATTGAACAAAATATCTTAAACGTCATCCTTTTTCATTAAAACCTGTAGCCGCATACCTCAGGCAGCGGCCTAGTCATGATTTCTGGCCCCATTAAAGAAAAACTGCATAGGCCTCCCAGATATGTTAAATTATTTAAATAGCAGGGCCCTCTTTAGGGTTCTTTCCGTTAAAGGGCCCCCTGCATTTTCATATCCTTTTCCCATTTCACAACACCCTTGGCCCCAGGATGTAAAAGAAAAGCTTTTGCTTGGGTCCTCGCTCCATCTTGCTGAGATTATGGTTCATGGAGTTCAACGGCAATCCATTGTTCCCAGATAACATTGCTGGTAATGATAGTTTTTCCAAACATTGAGGACCAACATGTCTATGATGGAGAAAAAGTTCATTGTTATTTCTTTATACCCTCTTTATATGTATGCGTTTTCTTTCAAGCTTTCTAATCTCCTGAGTTAATGGTTCACTAGTGAATTGTTATTCAAAATGTGTTGCTTTTTGACTGAAAGTGAAGTGGGCAGAGCTTGCGAGAGCTAATGCATCATATATCACATCCCTCTTGCCTTACGTGTAATTCCTGAATTTGTATAGAGTGTATGTGTGTCTGTGTATTTGTACCTACTGTACAGGAACAGTGTTAGGACCAGTGTTGAGTAAAGTAGCTTGTACAGTTACATTCCAGCTACTTGCTGAGTTTTGGGAAGTCCCTAATTAAGACAAAATTTTCAGGTAAATGGAGTTCATATCTTAAAATTAACCTATAAAACAAATAGAAAAGTAAAGAAAATATCAATCATGGTCACCAGTAGAATAGGAACTCCATTTACCTGATAATTTGGTCTTAATTAGGGAATTCCCAAAACTTGTGAACTCAGCAAGTAGCTGGAATGTAACTGTACAAGCTACTTTACCCAACACTGGTTAGGACATAACACTGCATATCCCCAAATGTGTTGTACACCATAGTAACATTTACGTACATTAAATGTATTATGTTAATAATTATAAAATAATTATGTTTGTACTGTGAAAACAGCAATTCATTAGGAGTATATTTGTAATGGATGTCTGTGATGCGGGAGTAAGGAAGACAAATGCAAAGGAGGTAGGGAGAATGTAAACCGTGTTTAATTTTGCCAAAACACTCTTAGCAAAACAAAGCGACTGCGATAAGTCAAAATGTAGTTAGTAGACACTGAACGAAATGACACGACATACAACCCTTACAATAAACCAAGTTCACACCAGACACTAACAGGCTAAATGCAAATATAAATTAATAAGTGGAGTCAGCTGTATCTTGTTGATGGAAATATTAAGCCATATATTGGTAGACTAAAACGTGATGTGACAGACTGTAGGACAACCATACATACACAGTCCTTGAAGGGGAGCACCGACTCAAGTCCTCCAGCAGGGGGCAACCATCACTAACATTTTTACTAAATAGGTTAGGTCTTCTGAGGCTCAAGATGTTGGTCAACTCAATGTAATCAACATCCCCCAAGTCCTGAATATCTAGATTATGGCTGTGATCATTAAACTGTATAAAACAATCCCATCATCAGAGTTTAGCCTGAACTGAGTCCCTCTCCTCTGCTGGGATGACTTCAGCTTAGCTATTCATTTGTCTCCAATCACAAATGCACTGTATCAATATACATTTATTTCATTTAGCAGACACATTTAACCAGAGCGACTTACACTAAAGAGTGCAGTTTATTGAACACTCCAGACTCATTTGACTTTCTTGTTGTTACTGTGTCTCACACTTAAAAAGCAGCTTGGTTGTTTATTTTCCCCAAATTTATGGGCAACATTCATTTCTTAAGCTGCCAATGTCTAACTGGCGTCACAAATGTTTCATTCCTTGCCCTTGGCTAACAGTTGTGTTGAAACCAGGCTTCTACATCCTCCTCCCAAAACAAGATAATTTAGATTGGTGTAACACAGAGACATGGGGCCTATCTTGCACCCAGCGCAATTGACTTTTTACACCGATGCATGTATCATTCTTATTTTGCACTTGAAATTAGGGAATTATCTTGCGCTCCTGGGGGCGGTTGAGTGAAAAGAGGAAGCGTGTTCTGGCGCAAATGTTCCTTGGTGCTACTTGCAGTTTCAGAAAACAATTCCGCCACAGACCAGGAAAAACCTAGTCTAAAGTCAGTGGTAAGTTATTCAGATGCTATTTTAAGGGCGCATGCTTGGCCATAATGTAGCATGTGCACAACGAGCATACACTTTGCTTCTCTCATCTACACAGACGCAGCAGTTCCCATTTCTGCAAAACATACATAATTACAAGGAAAAACATTACCACATGAAGGAAATCTTTGCGGTGTCGATGAAGATGTGAAAAATAAGCATATATCTAGTGTACACATTTACCCAAATTATTCAGGCTGAATTATTTGTACTGATATACATCAATTGTAAGGGAACCCATTCAATCAACATACAAGTCATTTGCTATAGAGGACTTAAGGAGACGTGATGTTAAACTGCATGTGTGCCACTTAACCCAAATGCCCCAGCAGCAGAATGGGAGAGGAGAGCTTATTTGACAGAAGAGCTGCTACATCGTCTAGTGAGGTAAGCAAAGTAATCTCGATCTAATGTTAGACTACATTCCAAAAAATTCTCCATGCATCCATAACCTCATGATGCAGTGAGAGTGAGCACAAAACATTGGAAAGTATGTCTTTGTGACATTTCTTTGTTTACATTTTTTTTAAAGAGAAAAATCAATAGCAATCCGCCGTTATAATAGCAAACTGCCTCGGAACAAGCGCGCCTGCTCTTGAAGGGAATCTAAGATGATACTCTGATTGGTTTATTGCACATTACGCCCAAACCACACCTACTTCAGACCTACCCAATTTAGATTTGCGTCGGGCGCAAGATTCATTTATCCCGCCGGTATAATAGCAACAGCGCCCAAAATCCGTCAACAAAGTCACTTGCGTTTCGCGTTTGATACTTGCATTTCAGATCGTTAAAAAAGGGCCCATGATGTGACTTTCAGAAATGATAAGATGTTGTTCCACTCTGCTTTAAAAAATCCACCATCTTCCCCGTTCCCAAGAAAGTGAAGGTGACGGAGCACCATGTAGTGCTTCGAGAGGCTAGTTAAAAATCACATGGTCTCCTCCCTTCCCAACACAACATACCCTCTCCAGGTTGCTTACCTCCCCAACAGATTCACGGACAATGCCATTGCCAAAAGAATGCACACAGCCTTCACTCACCTAAACAATAGGAACACATATGTGAGGATGCTGTTCATTGACTACAGCTCAACCTTCAACTCCATAGTGCCCTCTGCTTATTACAAATCCCCTATATGTGGACACCCTCAGGTGATGAAGATCAGTAACAACACCTCTTCTATTATGATCCTCAATACAGGGGCCCCACAAGGCTGTGTACCCAGCCCCTTCCTGTACTCCCTCTACACCCATGACTGTTTAGCCACAACTCTATTATCAAGTTTGCAGATGACAACGGTTGTAGGTCTAATTACAAACAATGACGAGACGCCCTACATAACTGATTGTGCACTACAGAATGAACAAGAAGGAGCACTTTCCAATCCTCATCAATAGAGATGCAATTGCGAGGGTCGCAGACTTTAAGTTCCTCTGAGTTCACATTTCAGAGAAACTGGACTGGTCACTACACTCATCCACAGTGGTTAAGGGTTTCTTATTTTCGGCCAAAGTGAAGCCACCTTACACACTCCCGTTTGCGCCTGTACTGACTGGTTTATTAAAACCCTGTACGATCTACCCTGCCTGTGGTTCCTGCTTTACGCACGTCACACTTCAGTTTTAGTTTTTTTGTCTTTTGACTTTTGTTCTTATCATTGTAAACAGGAATTGTTCTGGCTTCTGTTTCTAAAAAACGACACAAGTATAGTTGTTTAATACGTTTTTTATAATTATTTAGTGAATATGAAGTGGATGGGCAGAATCATTAACATTTGACTTTACTGCACATTATTGCATCCCTTATTTTTTTGGTAAATTTATAAAATTCCATTACAACAAATTTTTAAATCATGAAACAGTATAAATTATCTGTCTGAAGTTTCAATAGTTCGTCAATTTCAGGATGATGATATCATTTGGTTGTGGTATATAACATCCAATACCTGTGGATATGAAATATAGAAATAGGTAATTATTGTTTACATTATTTGCACAATATGTAACAAATATTGCAGTCTTCTGCAGTTAGACTTGAATATAAATGCTGTAACTTTCTGGAGCGAGATAGAAAGGTGGACAGTTAGAAGAGGGTGAATTTCCATCAGTACTCACCCACATCAGGTGTGATCACATTCTTCTTGGGTTTTTTCACCAGCAACTCCCAGTAGGTTTTGTCAGCATTGTTCCCAGCTACACCATTCACACTGACCAGGAAGGGTCCATAGTTGGGATCCTCTGTGTAGGTAAACCTGGAAGAACAAGGCAATCTGAGCACTGGTGTAACATTTAATCACTGACACACAACCTGTCAATTAAAATTAATTAATTAAGAACTACTGCATTAGGCCTAAGAACAGCTCTTAGCTGTATCATACCACACCCCCTTGTGCCTTACTTACTGTACAGATACAGTGGGTACGGAAAGTATTCAGACCTTTAAAATTTTTCACTCAGTGTCATTGCAGCCATTTGATAGAATCAAAAAAGTTCATTTTATTTCTCATTAATGTACACTCAGCAACCCATCTTCACAGAAAGAAACTGAAATGTAGAAATATTTGTAAATTTATTTGAAAAAGAAAAACTGAAATATCCACATGGGCATAAGAATTCCGACCCCTTGCTCAGTATTGTGTAGAAGCACCCTTTTGAGCTAGTACAGCCATGAGTCTTCTTGGGAATGATGCAACAACTCTTTCACACCTGGATTTGGGGATTCTCTGCCATTTTTCCTTGCAGATTTTCTCCAGTTCCGTCAGGTTGGATGGTGAACGTAGGTGGACAGCCATTTTCAGGTCTCTCCAAAGATGCTCATTTGGGTTTAGGTCAGGGCTCTGGCTGGGCCAGTGAAGAATGGTCAAAGAGTTGTTCCTAAGCCACTCCTTCGTTATTTTAGCTGTGTGCTAAGGGTCATTGTCTTGTTGGAAGGTGAACCTTTGGCCAGTCTTAGGTCCTGAGCACTCTGGATGAGGTTTTCTTCCAAGATATCTCTGTGCTTGGCCGCATTCATCTTTTCTTCAATTGCAACCAGTTGTCCTGTCCCTGCAGCTGAAAAACAGCCCCATAACATGATGGTGCCACCACCATGTTTCACCGTTGGGATTGTATTGGGGAGGTGATGAGCAGTGCCTGGTTTTCTCCACACATACCGCATAAAATGAATGCCAAAAAGTTAAATATTGGTCTCATCAGACCAAATAATCGTATTTCTCATAGTCTGGGAGTCCTTTATGTGTTTTTTGGCAAACTCTATGCAGGCTTTCATATGTCTTGCACTGAGGAGAGGCTTCCGTCTGACCACTCTGCCATAAAGCCCTGACTGGTGGAGGGCTGCGGTGACAGTTGACTTTGTGGAACTTTCTCCCATCTCCCTACTGCATCTCTGGAGCTCAGCCACAGTGATCCTTGGGTTTTTCTTTACCTCTCTCAACAAGGCTCTCCTCCCACGATTGCTCAGTTTGGCTGGACGCCCAGGTCTAGGAAGAGTTCTGGTTGTCCCCTACTTCTTCCATTTAGGGATTATGGAGGCCACTGTGCTCTTAGGAACATTGAGTGCTGCAGAAATTCTTTTGTAACCTTGGCCACATCTGTGCCTCGCCACAATCCTGTCTCTGAGCTCCTCAGTTAGTTCCTTCGACCTCATGACTCTCATTTGCTCTGACATGCACTGTGAGCTGTAATGTCTTATATAGACAGGTGTGTGCCTTTCCTTATCAAGTCCAATTAGTGTAATTCAACACAGCAGGACTCCAATGAAGGAGTAGAACCATCTCAAGGAGGTTTAGAAGAAATGGACAGCATGTGAGTTAAATATGAGTGTCACAGCAAAGGGTCTGAATACTTATGACCATGTGATATTTCAGTTTTTCTTTTTTAATAAATTTGCACAAATTTCTACATTTCTGTTTTTTCTGTCAGGATGTGGTGCTGAGTGTACATTCATGAGAAATAAAACAAACTTTTTGGTTCTATCAAATGGCTCCAATGAAACAAAGAGTGAAAATTTAAAGGGGGTCTGAATACTTTCTGTACCGACTGTTCCTTGGCTATCAGCCAACTAATCTCTCAAAAACAGTGATCTTGAAGTACATTTCCCATAATTTGGCAATTTGCTTTTTACCATATCCTATATGAATTGCTACATCTTTTAAATAAAAAATAATTAAGAACCTCAGCTAAACTCCTTACCATATTTTTAATCTCAATGTTTAAAGGTACAATATGTAGTTTTCCAAAACAATAACAAAAGACGTACTTTGCATTAAAAAAGCAAACATCACTTTACCTATATTATATATTTTTCTTAGCTGTGTACTTACATTATCCTAAATGTTTCCACCAACTTTCAAAACCAGAGAAATGTATCAACCTTTGACTGCTGTAGTTGCTCTAAGTTCCAGGGAACCGCCAAACATAACGTGAATAAAGTTATAATATTTTACCATGTCAGTGAAATTTTTTTTCTGCTGGAGACGCTAGATTGGAAGGTTGCCATTGAAAATGATAACAAAACCCATGATCCCACGCTACTTCCCGACATCATCCAAGTACATCTTTTGCTATTGTTTTGAATGAGAGACCCCTAGCGGCCAAAAACTACATATTGTACGTTTAAGCACTGCCAAACTCTAATATTTGTATTACATAAATGAGCTATTCTAGAAAGGAATCAGTTTATTTATAGAATAGGCTCTATGCAGAGCTCCACTACTTCCTGAACTTAAGGCTGCTCTTTTATTTCCTGCCTTACATTATTGGACAAACTGAATAATCCACGTGTGTCACAATGGTCAAACACAAGTGGATTAATCAGTTGGTCCAATAATGTAAGACAGGAAATAAAAGAGCTGCCTTAAGTTCAGGAAGTAGTGGAGCTCTGCATAGAGCCCATAGACTGACTTGAAGTTTGTTGTCTTCTGTAGGTTCTTCATAGCACCGATTAGGATCCCTCTGTACACAATGTTAGTAGTATAGGTCACATTGGGTGTCTTAGCGATACTGTTCCATACCAGTAGCTGAATGGAATCTGGCTTAGAAGACGCTGTGTGAAAAAATAAGATAATTAGTAAATAAAGATGCAGAAACATACAAATTAAGATAACGTTCCTCAATTACCTTCAGTCAGAATTCCAGGAACTAGCAACAGCAGAGTTACAGAGACAAAAGTTGCCATGTTCATCGTTCTCATCTTGAGTTTACTTGGAAGATCAGCTGGAAGTGAACAGTACCTCATTCACTCATAGCTCTTGTCATGACTCTGGTAGCCACTCCTTTACCAGTCTAGTTTTTCAACATTTTGGAAGTGGACAGTACCACATTAACTCACAGCTTTTATCACGACTCCGGTGGCCACTCCTTGACTAGTCTTGTTTTTCAACATTTTGTTCATGCCCAGAATGTGATACCATCTGCCAGCTGTTTTGCAGCTATCTGCCAAATCTATATAGTGCATTATAATGTAATATTATACAACCTCAGCAGTTATTCTTCAACAATATAACTGAAGATTAAAACGGTTTAAAACTTAGAAATACCTAATTTGCTGAAATCCACTGTAAAACCACATCAGAATCCCAAATTAAAGCTGGGTGTGCTGTGCTCCAATGTCGGTCCAAAAAATGTAATGTCAACGATCGCTTTATAGCCTTAATATCTTGTAAATCTATTATTTCGATAGCTTGTATAGCATATTTAACTATGTGTATGAAAGTATGAATACATTTTTCATTACCATCTGGCCATCTTTCAGCTTTTACGTTTTCAATTTAGTATTGTTTCT
>JACXGM010021306.1:6800-17424 GCA_016801145.1 Umbra pygmaea
CCAGTCACCAGTTCTACTTCCTGTGGACTACAGCTTCCCTAGTCATGCCTCCTCAGAACTACAGTTCCCATACCCGGACTCAATTATCCTGATTTACCACACCTGCTCACTCCATGTTGTATATAAGCCACACACATCCATAGCCTCCTTGCGAGGTATTGTAAGTACAAGAGTCTTATTACTGAGCGTTCTATTCATTTACGTGTTGTTATTCCGGTCTGACCTCTGCATTGTTTGACGTATTCTGCCTGTGGATTCCCCTTATTTGTAACTTAGCCATATTTGCTATTCCGGTCTGACCTCTGCCATGTCTTGGATTATTCTGTGCCTGTTCATACCTGTGTACAAATAAACATTGTTCTCTTTTGTACCTTTGAGCAATCATTACACCAAGATTGTTTCTTCTGTAAATAATAATTGTTTCTTAATCAACTTACCATTAAAATTGATTCAAATCGTTTAAATATTTGGAAAGGTTAATAAATTGATACTTTTTTGTCCAATAAGTATTGTACGATAAAAACCTAGACACACAAAAAAGCATATGCAAAAAGCATTTTTTAAAGTAAATTAAAAGTAGTTTAATTAGTTACTTTCAATAAATAGTAACGCAGTAACGTAACGTAGTTACTTTCAATAAAAAGTAACGCAGAAGGTAACGTAGTTACATTTTGGAGAAGTAACTAAGTAAAGTAACGAGTTACTTTTTAATGTAACATTCCCCAACACTGTGTATGTATGTATGTATGTATGTATGTATGTATGTATGTATGTATGTATGTATGTATGTATGTATGTATGTATGTATGTATGTATGTATGTATGTATGTATGTATGTATGTATGTATGTATGTATGTATGTATGTATGTATGTATATCCCTTTTAATGTATTTATTTCCTGATGTATATACTTAATGAAGTCCCTAAAATTACTTTTTAGACGTCAAAAGTGGTGTGCTTGAACGCTGAGTTCATTAAATTCCTGTTATGTCTTAATGACGACAGTGGCTGATGTCTTTACATCCTGCTTATCCACATTCATTAGATTAGACTCAACTTTGTCACTAAACAGAGTACAATCACCATGGCAATGAAATGTTTTTGGCTTCTAACCCAGACTGTGCATAAAACAAGTAAAGGTGCATATTTTAGTGCTGATGTTGATGGGAAGAAATACATGATGACTAAATATATATGCATTATGTAAACAGTGATATTAGACTAAATATACAGTATGTACTGTATCCAGAGTATATGAACGGTATATGAACAGTAATGACTAAAGTAATATAAAGTGAATGAACATCTTGTGCAGATGATGAAGGGAAGAAAAATAGCTAAAATTAATTGAATAACAGTAAATGAGGGGTGGCTCACACCCACGATAAAAAGAGAATCTATACAACCATAAGGATTCACTAAATTTTGGGCTGGTTAGGGCAGAGGACGGGTTTATGCATGAACAATGTATGGTCTAATGCATGCAACATAGCAGAAGTAGGTTTTTACCATAGAAAGAGAATGTATAGAAAGGACATTACAATTCAAATCAATGTAGCAGAATGGTCAGAGCGGCAGCCATTTTTATGTGTACCATTCCATTGCAAAGATCTAGCGGCCTACTTCCGCATTGAACTGATTTGCGTATTGTACCGGTGACAACTAAAAACAATCGCCATTTTGTTGTGTACTAATCGAATGACCACGCCAAGCAGTTCAATGGCCTTTCTATCCATTCTATTTCTATCGTTGTTACTGTTCACAAAACACAGAACACTTGGCGTTCATATTCCGTCCATTTGATCTCTAAGGAATGCCGACATCAACACGGCCCTTAAGGAATGATATTAACCAATCAATAAAATGGAAAGCATCTACCCAGAGGCAGTGTTCGTTGTGTAATAGGATTTTAATCATTGTAAATTGAAGAAAACTTTTCCCAACTACCATCAGCATCTTAACTGCCCTACCGGCGATTAAAAAATATTGGATCACTGCTATTCGCCATTTCGACAGGCCTACAAAGTTATTCTGCGTCCGCTCTTCGGCAAATCAGATCATGACTCCATTCAACTAGTTACGTCTTATTGGCAGCGACGGAAGAGGGAGGCGGTGACCATTAAAACAATTCAGAGGTGGAACAGCCGTTCAGAGGCCACACTCTAGGACTGTTCTGATCACCTGGACTGGGATGTGTTTGCATCAGGATCAAGATCGCATCAGGAGGGAACGTTATTGAATATGACAACTCTGTCACCGGTTTTATTAACGAATGCAGAGCAAACATTACTCCAGTACTACCAGTAGCTATGACAACACAAACAAACTGTTGCTAGTGGGCATGTCCGTTGGGCTGCACAACGCGTAAGATCCGGGTATTTTGGAGCTCCATGTTTGTTTCATGCGATTTTGAGAAACTTTCATTGGAATGAATGGGTCTTTGTGCCGAAGGAACCATCCAGTTCTCTTAAAGCTACTGTGTATTTCTTTGAGTTGATTCTTAGCAAAAAAACCTTTGTTCTTTCAAAATTTGTGCTAATTCATGAGTAACTACTTTCACCAAATAATCAAAGTATTTTTGTTAGCATAGAATCTTCCATTCACAATACATACAATGGTGCCGCTCGAATTGCGGCAGCCATGTTACGCCTCCATCTTTGAAAATACATTAGCTAAAGAGGGACATACCTGGAAATTCGAGCTCGGCCTTTCGTGCTTTTACACTAGTGGCACCGTGTTGAATGCCAGGGGGAGATTACTCACAACTGCCGGCAAATTTCAAAGTCCGTTGAAGATGTAAGATTATGCCTATTCTCGAGGACACGAGACGGCAGCACTGGCCCAAGCTGTAAAGTAGGCAAGAACGTTCGCCTGGCAACACAAACTCGGATTTTCGGTTTCAACATAATAGCGCTCGTGGTTCATTGCAATAATCATTGTTTATTCATTGCACAGGTAGTGTCCATGTTCATGTTTTGCTAAAATTAGTATTCTGTTGGAATAAAACAGACTCTAGTGAAGGTTTTTCAAATGTAATCGTGTTTTCACATGAGACACTGACAATTTATTCAATCAAATTGTGTGTAAAATATATTTGTTACTTTTATTAATAAAACATGTTAAATTATTATTTTTGCTATCACATGCTCGTATTGTTTCTTTACACACAATACAATTGCATTTGGTTACAATTCACGGGCTGTTTAGTGAACAATGTTTAGTTAACAATGATTATTGCAATGAATCAAAATGAGCGCTATTGTTTTGAAAGAAAAAACTAATATCCAGTTTCACGTTGCTGGTATAATAACGCAAGCGGCTTCAGTTGCTTGTCATATACAATTTCACAACTATATGGGAGCATTTCTTACACAATGCAGCTTTAATACATCCATGGTGGATATCAGAGAGTCTAATTAGCCCCTACACCCCTGATCATTTTCAATCCCCCAGCTTTGGGGCACTTGTGCAAATGGCGGAGGCGCACGTGAACGTGCAAATTGAGGGCCGAGGGTGGAGTGGAGGGTGGAGGGGTTGGTTTAAGACTAGCCTATATCTTTCATAAAGACAAAGCCAATAGCGACTCCCAGAATGGTGACGCCATTTTCAATCGCAAATTGATTGGTCGGTAGGCGGTGCTTTGATTACCATGGTGATGTAATCCAGTGACAGATAACCACCCTGGTGACACTGAAAACCCAGGGTTAAACTTGAAGTTAGCTTGCTAACCCCAAATCTTGCTTCATAATACAGACATCTAGATAAAAGTAATACATATGTGATGATGTTTTTTATTGACTGTACTAGGGCTGTGCGATGTCTGACTATACACACATTCAAATAGACCTGTCCAAACATTGTCGATAGAAGATGTAATAGTCTTTTTTATCCATACAATTTACATTTATTCTATGCGCTAAAATGGATATACAGATATAGTTGTAAGAATTCAGAGGACAGGTGCAGAACCCAGTGGAGGATTTTAGATAATGTTTCAAACAACGTATGGAATGCAGCGCAAAATCCCACAAAAGAATACACGGAAACCCATGAAGCTAGATTAAAAAATGAAACAACCTTGAAACATACAATGACGATTACAGACAAAGCAAGGGGCAACAGAGGGAACTACATACACATAATCATATGACAGTGGGAATAACACAAGTCCAGAGCTTAATAAGGTGCGTTTGGTTAATGACTGAGTGTGTGCTGAAAAGGGGCTTATAGTGTAGCTCATTCTACAACAAATGAGTAAGGATAATGGGTTAATATGTTAAGAACAAAGAAATTCTTCTTGCAGATTTTTTAGGGAGTAGCAGTATGGTTTATTCTTTTGTTTTTTCATGTATTGTTCTGTAATACCTTTGCTTCTCCGCATTGTTTAACTTTGTATTGGGCTCCAGTTTCCTGTACACAGGCAGGGCATAGACCTCAACAGTCCCGCTCACAGCTGACTCTCCATGGACAATTGGAGTATAAGCCATAAAATCATAACCATGGATGGTAGACATAAAAACCAGCTACGACATGACTAAGCAATTGTATATGCTCATATAGACGCCAAAAGGTCATGGGGCACCAACCTTGTTTTGAGAGAAATGTCTTTAAACTCGCGGTTACCATGGAAATGTTTAATAAACCTGCAAAAAGTAATGTAAAGGCAGAAAGATAACACTCTGTTTTATGGGATGAGTAGTTCCTTTGCTCGGAAAAGAAAAAATGTACACAGCCTTGTACCTTTTTCGGTTAATTTCTTTCACTCAAAAAAGTATATTTTGAATGCTTATGAGTCACATTGTAGCTGGTTATCCTAAGGCATGGTCTAAAACTCTATATATAAAGATTTTTCCAGAAGTCAATGGGAGAAATGAAGGGGAAATTTACTTCCGGAACCCAAGCTCTCTCGGACGAGGGACAGGACAGTTGAGGTCTATTGTTAATTAATTAAGCGTCATTATCTATTTTTACCACAAGAGGGAGTATACTAGTTAGTGAGTAATGTCAGGAGCAGCAGCAATGCCGTAGTGCATTGCTGTAACGCGAGTCTGAATGGAACGTGTGCTGATAACAATGTACAGTTCTGCTTGTGTATCGTGTAGGTAATCAGACATACTATATGCAAGAAATGTAAGCATGTATTTAGTTGTAAATTGTCATAGTAGAGGGGTAAAGTCGGACATTTATTTCCACAACTAAGTGAAGTTGTTGTTGTTGGCTAACTTATGTTGACTTAGCAGCTAAGCTAACTGTTCCTGATGACATTGTGACCTTGTGGCGGCACACGTAAGCAATGTTTTCTGTAATGCCTGTAACATTACTGTACATGCAGCTGTAGCAAGCGAGAGTCACAATACTAATATGCATAAATGTAGGAGTTGTGCCAAATTGTTTTTTATGAGTATACTGTTAGTGAGTAATGTCAAGAGCAGCAGCACCACGGTAGTGCATTGCTGTAACGTCGTTAGTCTGAACAGTAAACCTGACTGAAACGTGACTCACTCAGATCTTTCACCCGAGTCTTTAAAATAACTCATTAGCCAAGAGTCTCTAGTATCATTAACTCGGATCAGTTGAGTCCTAATACAATTCGATCTAAAATAATAAAAGTGCCACACACAACTCTTGCAACATTAGCTACTACTAGTCCTAGCCATCTTAGCTAGTAGGACTAATATTCTACAATACATTTTAATTTTTGTCGTGCAATATTTCAACACAGCCTACCAAATACTTTGTTGAAAATGAAGGCTATGGCCTATAGCAATAAGGGAAACACCAGATGTGGCTGTTTGTTATTTCATCCAGCTCACTGCGCTGCACGCTTGTGTGCCACCAGATAAGGCAGAGCAAGTCAAGTTCAATTTTAACAAAACAATGTTTTTGACATTGTCACGTGGTTGCCATCAATGATGGCTGACGTCCATCGTTGAGAGTCTATGTAATCATCAGTGACAGTTCAGCCGTTAACGCCATTGTTTCCTCCCTCATCATCAAAAAGCTCATGGCCCTAGCCCTACACCTCACAATTTGAAAAGGGATCCTGAACATCCTGTCTGGCCGCCCCCAGGTGGTGAAGGTGGGCAACAACATGTAATCCACAAGGACTCTCAACACAGGGGCCCCAAAGGGCTGTGTACTCAGCCCACTCATGTACTCCTTGTACACCAACAACTGTGTTGCCACCCGCAGTTCTAACAGGATCATCAAGTTCGCTGAAGATACTACAGTTGTAGGCCGGATAACCAATGACAGTGCTGGGTAATCAACCACTCCCTTAACGTCAAGGAAAGCAAAGAGCTGATTATGGACTACAGAGTGAAAGACTCTCATCACACCACGATCCTCATCAATGGAGATACTGTTGAGAGGGTCACAGACTTCAAGTTCCTCAGTGTCTACATTTTTGTTAGTCTGGATTGTTCACTACACACATCCACCATGGCGAAGAAGGTGTGGCAGAATCTGTACAACCTCAGGAGGCTGAAGAATTTCGGCATGTCCCAGAGAGCTCTAATCTGAGGCAGAGTAGTTTCCATTCTACAATGGGATGCAGTGGGTCAGGATGCTGTCAATGGTACAGCCATAGAAGTTGACCGGGATCCGACGTGACACATGATTTCTTTAGCCTCCTCAGAAAGAAGAGTTGCTGCTACGCCTTCTTGACCAGGGTGGAGGATTTGAGGGTCCAAGAGAGGTCCTCAGAGATGTTGACTCCCAGGTGGGGAGCTGGTGACATGCTCCACCTCAGACAATTTATGTAAACGGTTGTGAGCAGTGTTTGGACCTCATATAAACCTCAATGAGCTCTTTGATCTTCTTGGTCTTCATGCCACCAGAAGCTGTACCTCCTGCCTGTAGGCAGATTCATAATTTTTGCTGAACTGGCCTACCACTGTGGAGTCATCTCCAAACTTGATGACGGTGTCAGATGCACAGCCATGAGTGAAGAGGGAGTAGAGGAGAGGGCTCAGCATGGAGCCTTGTGGAACACCGGTGTTCAGGGTCAGGGTAGTAGAGGTGTGGTTGCCTAACCTAACCTAAGTCCAGGATCCAGTTGCTGAAAGCGGGGCGGATGCCCAGATCACTGAGTTTGACAACCAGCTTGGTGGAGATAATGGTGTTGAATGCTGAAGTCGATGAACATCATCCTCACTTAGGTAGTACTGTTCTCCAGGTGGGTCAGGGTAGAGTGTAAAACCATGGAGATGGTATCATCTGTTGACATGTTCTGACGTTCAGCAAATTCCAGTGTGTGTGGTTGACAGGCTTTGAGATGAGCCAGGACCAGCCTCTCCAAACACTTCATAATGATGGTGGTGAGTTCAACATCACAGTAGTCATTTAGGCTTGTTGAAGGACATTAGGAAAAACAATTCTGGCTGAAGCTAATTAGAAGTGACATGCATTGTATCAAGCTAAACATCATAACGTTCATTGGAGAGATCGATTTTTATTGCCATGGAATGATGACAAGCTGATAAGCTAGCCCTCTAATATATATGGAAGTTCAGTTTTGGAATCCCTTTTCAATATTTGCATTCATGAGCAAATAGTGATAGACGTCCCCTCAAGAAAAATGTGCAATGATTTCTGGGGTCCTCGTACTACCAGTTAGGAAAGCCAGCAACATAAAAAAAGAAATGTATGTAGTTTTTAAACAAATGCATACAGAACCTGTCTAGGTTCAGAAAATGCAATGTAAACATTTCAAACCCAAATGCAACTTTATAAGTTACTGACCTGGTTCTGAAGCTATCGGACACTGAGCTGGTCCAGGTTTTGATGAATCCGCCAAACACACTCTTTCCCAGCTGCTTGCTGTACTGAGTCATGAGCTCCTTCACCACCACCTGGGGGAGTTTAGACGCCAAAAGTGGAGTGCTTGAACGCTGAGTTGTGTAACACATAAACCTCTGATGTACAGACGTCGCTTGTCTAACTTGTCGGCAATTGCACCGCGGCAATGTATGATACATTTAGTTAACATAAAATGGACTATTACAGATGCGTAGTAGCGCTAGACCGTTTAAAGTGCTATAGTATTCAAAACCATCATACATTTTTTAAGAGCTTGCCAAAAATTGGTCTTAAGTATTTGACAATAAACATACATAGGTGTGTATTCCGTGCTCCAGGATGCATTCTAGAATGCTGTTTGAAAAGTTGTTTTTATATATAACAAGTTACAGTCAGACATATACACAACATGTGGTGTAGTGGTTAAGCCATGCTCTGCTGATGCAAGAGGTTGCGAGTTCATAACCCTAGGTATCTATTTTTGGAGAGAGACTACCATTAAACAAATGTAATATCATTATGAAAAACTACAATGGGTATAATGATTTTAATCATTTTATTTCTTATTTTCCCATTTGAACAGAAATTGCCATGTTACAATCACGGGTCCATATTTGATTATTATTATGCAAAACACTACGTAGTGTAGGGAAACATCTCATTAGAATCGCTTTTAGCATATTTTATTTCATATATCAAGAAATACAGTTTTTACAGCTTTATAAGTGGGTCTTTGAAAGAGGAAGTAGCCTTCTATTCTCAACAGTGAAATTCTACACAGTACCCCTATTAAACTGAAATACTTGTCTATGCACACAGATGTTTAAATCAGACTTATATTTTGCCTGGTATTGTTGTTCTACCAATCATATAATTAATATTTTCTGTAAATTGTTGAGGCATACAATTGTTTTCCTCTCTCTATACGCATTGTAGAGTAGCACAAATTCTCTCTCCCGCTGTCATTCACAATCGATTGAAATGCACAAACCAATCTCTGATCGGTTGTGGAAACACATCCATGGCCAGCGTCTGTCAGTGTGTTCTAGCATGGAGCAGCACAGCCCACCTTTATAGTGGTCAATGGAAAATGGGCAAAACAAGTCTGGCTGAACAGAAGTGACATCCTCTATAGCAAGCAAAAGGTCATGACTTTCCATGTCATGATGACAAGCTGACAACATAGCCTTAAAATAGATAGGCAATTACAACAGTTTAATTTGTAAGGTCAGTATTAATGTGATAAATGTGGTTGAGGGAGTGTCTTCTATTAGGAAGAGGCAGTAGAGTTCACTTTACAGAACCTACTCTTCCTCTGTGACTTCAGCCTAGGCAAAGACACTTCAGTTGACCGTATGCAGGCAGTTATTAATGGCACTGCATTTTATTTGGCACTGAGCTTGACAACACGTTCAGATGGTAAATTCCACTGGATTGTTTTACAATACATGTCCTATGCAATTTAAAATGTGAGATATGCAAAGCATATGAAAAGTTACACTGGCTAAATACTGACAATCACAATATTTGATTTTACAACAGTTGGTATGAACATGTACAGTAGGTGGTTGTACAGTATGGAAAAGTCACACACTTGTGAACACACTGCAGCAATAAATTCAACCACCAGTCTACAGAGATACCATCATATAAATAATAACTCAAACTGGAACAATTATTTGAAAATGTTATTTCCTAGGGTCAGTAAATAATTTTAGTTATGGTAATCTTGAGTCATGGTAATATTGAGTTATGTTACTCTTTTACCATTTGCGTCAGCAGAATCTGAATGTGAATGTTCAGAGAATCCATTATTTGTATAAAAGTAATATGATATTCATAGTAAAAGCTGCACTTTGTAACTTCCCATTAATCTGCCCTGTCAGCAAAGATTTATATTTGTTTTTATATGTTTTTACTGAACATAGGAATAATACAGTGGCAAAATAACCAATTTCTGAAAATACACATGATTATTTTGTCCATAATATGCATATGTTACTACCGTAGATAGATATTGTGAACTGTCCATTTAGCTATTTTACTATTTTCTATATTTTGTATTATTTCAGTTGACCACTGGATCCAACATACTAATTGCTACCGTTTACTAGTCCTAAAACACAGTTGCCAATTTTTTTTTCATTTTATCAAAAATGTTACATAGTGCAGGTTTAACTAATATTCTGAAAAACACATCACGTTAAAGGGGTAAAGAAAATAAAGAGAGAACTTTGACCTCTCTTCTGATGGTTCCCCTACCTGTAACATGACGACGTTGTCACCTTCAAAAGTGACGAATGCGTCAGAGTCACACTTCAGAGCTGAGATTCGGTTCTCCATCATGAATCCCTGGCAGAGTGAAAAATACAGCGAAATATGTAATTTAACCAAATGTACCATCTTACCCCAACCGTAACACACCAGATTTCAATAAAGACGTGATGGGTTGCACATTCAAGTCCAATTTGTGTACAAAAGTGAAATTGTTTCTGCAATCCTGGTTGCAAAATTTGATTTTAATTGTATTATAACACCTGATTCCACACATCATGGTACGGGGACTGGCAAAAAAGTTTACTAAAAGTTCAAATGAAATTATACTATAGAACAACATTAAAACCTTACATATATTCTACTTGTGAATGTCAAACAGGAATGGTCTTTATGTTTTACATATATTCTACTTGTGAATGTCAAACAGGAATGGTCTTTATGTTTTACATATATTCTACTTGTGAATGTCAAACAGGAATGGTCTTTATGTTTTACATATATTCTACTTGTGAATGTCAAACAGGAATGGTCTTTATGTTTTACATA
>JACXGM010021307.1:6412-17427 GCA_016801145.1 Umbra pygmaea
AAAAAGTATATTTAAATTATACTCCAGTATTATACTTCTAGTATACTTATGTTTAACCATAAGTATGTATTAAATGTATTTAAGTACATTTGAAGTATACTTTCAAAATATACATACCAAAATAATATATTAGAAGTATATTTAGGATAAATAAAATACATTTCAAGTACATTTAAATATACTTTTTTTTTACTTGGGACAACAAGACATTACCTTGGGTTTGAAAATGGCAAATCTCTAGTTCAAGATTAGAGAAAATATCATCTTAGTAGTATATAGACTCAGAGGGAGGTACATATATATAGCACAGAGAAAGAAATCTCTCTGTGAGTGAATAATAATAATCTCTCTCTCTGTCTCTGTATGTCTATGTCTCTGTATGTCTATGTCTCTGTATTTCTTTCTATGTCTCTCTCTCTCTCTCTCTCTCTCTCTCTCTCTCTCTCTCTCTCTCTCTCTCTCTATCTCTGTATCTCTCTTTATCTCTTCTAACTTTCTGTCTCTGTATTTCTCGCTGTAATCTCTTCTCTGTCTCTGATAATTCATAAATACGTGCACTGCTTCTCTATTGTTGGTCTCACACCCTCTGGTGGTTAATGTGAAGCATGACATACTTTTAAAATCTGTTCAGTATAGGCATTTATACGGCATGTACATAGTTTTCTGTAGGTCATTTTCATGCTACATTGCATGATTTTCCTATAGCGTGTTGGGTATCTACATACATGTTTCTACGGCGTTGTGTCAGTAGCGTTGTGTCAGTAGCGTTGTGTCAGTAGCGTTGTGTCAGTAGCTTTCTACTAGTCTTCCTGATCCTCTGGATCCTAGGAAATGCAGTGAACCTTCCTGACTATGTTTTAATGGAGGCTTGAGAGATAGAGAAGGCCTCAGGGCAGGCTGCAGGGTCCAGTGCTCCATGTGGCTTCCACTGGCCCCACCGAAGGAAGAACAAACCGGTTTATCCTTGTTTGCCTCTGTGCCATCGGACGTAATCAGTTGTTAATTGCATATTGTGGAACCAGAGATGGGACTGCCAATTCCCAGCCAAACAAAGTCATGTCAGGCTGAGCAGCCTCGCTGAGCTGTTGTTCTCCAGTCACCAGTGTGCCTCCACTGCCGTCCTCCGAGGTGCAGGTTACCATGGTGACATTACTGCTGAGCGTCTGCCCCTGTGTGTTAGTCATACCTGAGACACATCACTGTCTCCACTGACTGATTATGACGCGGTGACCCAGTATCACA
Organism: Umbra pygmaea; assembly: GCA_016801145.1. NCBI lineage: Eukaryota > Metazoa > Chordata > Actinopteri > Esociformes > Umbridae > Umbra > Umbra pygmaea. The sequence goes on from JACXGM010021307.1 coordinate 7,655, forward strand.
AAAGACTTCCAGGCCACTACAAAAATGCATATTACATTGTGGAGTTTAGGATTCTACATTATCCTCCAATAAGTAACGCTACATATCAACAAGGAATAATACACAGAAGGATTTACAGTTGCTCCTTTTACAGAACTAAACCCAGACGTAATTACTTTTCCAGACGAACAGTAAACAGAAAACTGTACTTTTTATCAAATCTGTTCATAATTATATTTTGAATTCAGAAAAAAATCTGTGTTTTAATATAACTTTAATTTGGTGAAATAACAATAAAAAATGTTTTACATTTTGATGAAACAAAATACTTGAAACAACCTATTGGTCTGTATTGAATTCTTAACATCTACACAACTAACTCTAGGGGAAAGCTGAACAAGACTTTAGGTCTTGGAGACATTACATTGGATCATAGTTTGAAACAAGTCTGTGTGATTTTGATTGATTATTGTAAGGAATTGATGCCATTTGGTTCAATGCTATTTGAATCGATCCTCCTACTGATACATTAGATTGGTTTGGGGTCTAGCAGATCAATGCAATCATACTGTATCTTGGATATTTCGATCAGGGACCAATGCTAGTAAACTGTAGTCGTATTTTTAATCTGGAACTATTAGTCTTGTGTGTTGGTAGGAAGTGCAGAGTTGGAAAGTCTCAGATGAGGCATGGGGGCGAGGTGCTACGCTCCAGGAGAAACTTAAGACTGCCAGCAGGTGGTCCCTGTGGATACCAGCAGAGGAAACTAACAGAGAGGAGGATACACCAGCAGAGGAAACTAACGGAGAGGGGGATACACCAGCAGAGGAAACTAACTGCATTACCCAGCATTAACCTACATTAGCCTGCATTACGCTGCATTGCCCTGCATTACTCTATATAACCCTGTATTTCCCTACATTTTCCTACATTACCCTGTATTGCCTTGCATTGTTCTGCATTACCCTACATTACCCTGCATTACCCTATATAACCATATATTGCCCTACATTTTCATACATTATCCTGCATTATCCTACATTGCCCTGCATTGCCCTACGTTACCCTTCATTGCCCTACATACCCCTGTATTGCCCTGCATTACCCTACATTAGCCTACATAACCACATATTAACCTACATTGCTCTGCATTACCTTGCATTGCTCTACATTACCCTGCATTACCCTGCATTAATCTGTTTTACCCGGTCCATGTCAGAGGCACTCTCCAGGGGAGCTTTGTGCTGCTGCATCATCAAACACCTTCGTATCCCTTCTCCAGCCCAGTCAAGCACCATCAATCATGTCCATCCCAGTCAATCTGCAAATGTCAAAAGAGGGAAGGCCTAAGAACAGAGAACTCGGATTGCAGTATTCCCCACAAACTACAGCAGAAAAAAAGTATTTCCTCCCTAGAGACTTGGATAATTGGAAGGGATGGTTTCTTTACTAGAAGAAGAAATATTTAGACCTGGAAAGACTTTGAGGGACTTGTTTGCTATAAAGAACCGTTTTAGAAATGTTTTTCAACCAACTCCTCCAAGCCTTCACATCATCAGTTCTCCTCAGAATCTACAATGTGATGTCATGAATGATTCCTTCCGTTTGTATGTTGGCGTTGTCAGTGTCTAGGACACATGCCAACAATACATTCAACATTTCCGTTCTATTTGCATGCATAGAGCGGTCTCAAGGAGGTAGGCGTAAATGTGTCAGACACCACCATCTGCAGAAGATTTCACTGGCCAAACTACCAATGCTAGACTGCAAAATACAAAAACACTAGTTGACCTCAGTAACATACACGGAAGCCTACCATCTTGCTCTTTTCCTTTGAGGTAGTTCTGACATATTGTAGAGGTATGATTTGGGCCATTATCTTGCTGTAGGATGAACCCCTGACCAACTACATGTAGGCGTACACCAGAGGCCATTGCATTGTACTGCAAAATGCTGTGCAAAGCCATTTCTGTGCAAGTTGCTTATTCTGGATCCAGTAAAGTAGCCCCAGACCATTTTTTCAGCTACTTGACAGCATTCAAAAACCTTGATTTATCAATAACATCTTCTTCCAGTCAGTAGTCCAGAAGTGGTGGTTCATGACCCAGGCAAGCCTCTTTTTCTAATTTCGCAATGTTAGCAATGGTTTCCTTACTGCCACTCCAACTGTCAAACCTTAAGCTCGAAGTCTTTTCTTCACAGTTATCATTAAATAACCCATTACTTGTTCACTGAAAAATGCCTTTATTCACAACCTTGAAATGTATATTAATTTTTAGTTTCTGGAAACCTAAATCTCTTACAGTTTACAGCATAATTTTCTAATTTTTTGATGTCATTCACTAGACTTGAACTGCTTAAAAGTCAATAAAAACTGAAAAAGATGTGTTCTAAAACTTACATTAAAAAGCCTGCATGGTTTTGGAAAAAAGTATTACAGATAAGGAAACGTTAACCTGTACCAGAGTGATAATAGGAAAGTTTAGAGAACCAAGTATTAGTGTGAAGAGTAACTACCATACAAACTCAAATGTTGTGGAGTGGGTTGTATATTGTGCATTTATTGCTGCCACTGGAAACTGCTCCCTTGTCTTCATTGAAGAAATGCTGACAGAAACAGGAGCATTAAGTGAGTCAGAATGTACAATTTTCTTGACTGTTAATCATCTGATCTGAATTCTACCCAGCATGCCTTTCACATGCTGAAGACACTGCTGGCAAAAAGGCTGAGAAACAAGCAGGCAGTGCAGATGGCTTCAGTGCAGAGCAGGAAGATACCCAGAAACAAAGAGTACTAAACATGACTAATTTATTCTACTTTACATAATGTCAATCCCACCAAATACCGGTACATTTGGTACCCTAATGCAGGGACAATGCATGAATACATCTGTCATTTCTGAACCAATATGGATGAAAATACCTTCATTAAATCTGACAGTCTCTACTTAAATCGTGTAGTATTGTATTATTTTAAATCCAATGTGCTACAATTGTTTTAACTTTTAATTGCTTTAATTTTATCTTTAATCTGTTTTAAATTTTTATGTTTTCCTGTTTATGTAAATTGCCATTGTGTATGAAATGTGTTATATAAGTAAACTATAAATATATATATATATAGATAATATATATAAATGTGCTATATAAATAAACATGCCTTCCCTTACAATAAATAGTGTCACAGTCCAAATATTGTTTACTGTGTTTTTTATTCCTTGTGAAATATTGCAGATGTATGTTTTTTATGCAAAAGCTGAAATATTTTAATTATTTTTTACTAGATTCAGGGAAGATTTTTTTCAGGACACTGGTTGTCTATTAGCTAAAGGATGATGTCTTCAAGCTGTTTATCTGTTTGCCATATGAGCCAATGGGAACTGTGGCGTGAGACTGGTCCCAGAGAAAAGCTGTTATTGGATTTACGTATACTAGTGTGTCCCTTCTTTATTCCACCTCATGTGTTGCTCTATACCAATACCTTCCTTCCCCCACTGTCTCCTTCCCTGGCTGTAAAAAGACTATAGTTCTCCCATTTGGTCCAATAGTAATTAACACAATTTAATAATTGTATAGGGAAGATGACTTGCTTTGTCTTTAGGTTTACAGCCCCATTATTAACACAGCACATTGCCACAACTCATTGTTGCATGATTGCACCTTGTCTCCTTCAGTACTCTGGGTCTTTTTACAATCTGTTGTTAATCTCTAATCTGCGAAGCCTATCAGAGGCACACGCTCGGCTTTCCCCTCTGAACTCGGCGGCCCCGTTCCAGTCCTGTCACTTTTGCGCGGAGAACCATTTTTTACTCCCCGCGCCCACCAACAGTTTCCATGGTAACAGGGACTTGGGGGAGTCGCACATCAACGCGCCTGCCTGTGCCGTGTGTGCACAGCGAGCAGATGTGCCAGAGATCCACTCAACAACGCACAGCTCTCTCTACAAACGCCACGGATGAGAGGAGACAAGAGAGAGCTCAATCAATATAATTTTCTCTTGTTGCTCCACTGTTTTATATTGGGTTGTTTTTTCTAAATACAGGGGAGGTAATTGTTTTCCCTCTGGCCTCTCCTCCTCAATCTCTGCCCAGGGTTTCCTGAGCCGCCGGCTGAAGAGCTCCATCAAACGCACCAAGAGTCAGCCCAAGCTGGACCGCAACAGCAGCTTTCGGAGCATCCTGCCTGGTTACAAGACCACCGACCATGACAGGTGAGATGCATCTGATCAACGCCGGTACACACAATGCTACACACACCCACACACACACCAGTCATTCAAGCACCCTCGTACACACCCACATTTACACAAGGCTGTGAATGTGGGCCGGCCGTCTTCCGATCACTTACTGACACGCCTCATCCAGGTCGGTGAGTTCTCGCTGAATAGGAGGGTTTGAGTCGCACGGCGGGCTGATTGGCGTATGGTACGGTCCAGTTTGATGTAGAACGTCACGCCCCCACCCTTATGCTACGGAGGATGTGACACCTCGGTGGGCGTTGGCGTCGGTAACGTGGCCGCTGGCTGCTGTAAACAGTAGCTATGAAACATTCAGCGACTTACAGGTTTATTAACCTGCACACACACACACACACACACACACACATACACACACACACACACACACACACACACACTGCAGGCTTTAATTGAAGTGGGAGGGATGGACTGAACTGGGCTAGGCTGTACGCTGCTGTCTGGAGATTTCATACCCCATTACACCTGCCCATTAGCCCAGGGCCCAGGGAAGAGGCAATCCTCCTTACGACAACCGCAAGGCACCGAAGCATGATTCATCGTCTACACACCGTGCTGGTGTAACGTGTCTGCATGCTCGTCTGCGTTACAAAGCCCCGAACTGGCGAGCACATGCGCCTGAGTGGTGTGTGTTATTTCTGATGGTGTGTTTTGTTTGCGTCTGTGTGGGTGGGTGTGTTTTGGAACAGGCCTCCTGGCTGTAGTATGGATGGGGGTGCTGACGGGGTGTTGTCAACACCAGTCAATGGCTGGTCTGCTCAGTGAGATCAGCCAAACCCATGAGGGAGTGTCTGATGAAGCACCGCTATACACACTGGCACCGGGCATCGACTTTGACATGTGCTGGCAGCTTGGCGTGTCAGCAGGACTTCATCTTTCCTCATGGTTGTGAATCTTTGTTGCCTAGCGGCCATCCCATCATTGACGTGGGCGTATACACTTTGCCTCTCTGTATTTTGTGCTGTGACGTGGACATTTGTGCGTGGCCCTCCTTTGTGTCTGAGATGTTTGTTCTGCCGACCTGAGTCGCGTTGGTCTTCATGTGTTCCCGCTGACATCGCCTGGTTCACCATAAAAGGTTTCAGGGTCATCTTTTATTCTCAGCTCAGGGCAGTGATGCTGTACAGGCAGTGGCCTACTTAACTACGGTGCTACACAGCTCTGTAGAGGAGAGAATGCCAAGCCTCAAAACCAAACGTACAGTAATGCCAATAGACATGAGGCCTCAGGCTAGCTAGCCTTGTCACATTGAAGCCTTTCTGCAGATGTGTGTGTGCCTTTGTATTTGTGTGTGTGTGTATATATTTACTGTGGGTTTAAGTCTTTATTTTGTGCCTGTGTACTGAATTTAAATGAAGAGAAATAGTAATTAGACTGGCATGATGTTGTCTTGTTTTCAGAGCCTTTAAGACGTGGATTTGACTGTCTCTTGACTATATACAGTACACACAGGCTTTCATGCTGACACTACTGTGCTCAACCACCAGAAGTGGACTACTTGTTTTAGCCCGCGGACAACTTTTGACAGAGCGGAATGGTTGTAGGGATGGAACATAATTATAATCATTAGCACACTGTCACTGAACTCCAACCAGGCCGAAGAGATTGGATAAAAACCGTATAGGAATAATAGAAAAAATAATTTTTAAATGTATGTTTCATTGAACCTTTGTTGATTTGATGGTTTCATTTTTGTTGTTTTAATTGGGTACAAATATATTGATACGCCCTGTCAAAAAAGAAACCACGGGTAAAGACGTTATTGAACATGATTTGCACCTTTAATAAAGCAACAACTATATAAATATAAAAAATATATGAATATTAACATGTAATTTCCAAAAATAATTTACAACATGGAAAAAGGCTAAATGCAAGTGCGTCCTCTACTGAGCAGTTTTATCGATATGTCACACTGGTTTTGAATGTGTTCATCTAGTAGAGTAAGTGGTATATTTGAGGTTGTTTGCACACATCTCCAAACAAGGTCTTTTACAATTCAAGGTCTTACACACACTACACAATTAAACACTATTTCATATGATCTTCTTTGATACCTGTCTCATGTGACATTTGTGTGAAACTTCAGAGGGTACACACAGCTGTTCTCCTTTGCCCTGTGCTGTAACCTGCAAGGCTACTGGTCTGGGATTGGTTGGAAGCGATGCATGAAGGGAAGTCTGTTTTATGAAGGTGAAAGGTCATTTGTCTCTTGATTGGTGAGCTTTTTGCCTTTCTCTATAGTAATGGATGAGAAATTAATTTTAAAGGAGAATCCCGGGCGATTTCAAAACGTAGCTCTGTTGTTTGGTTATCTGGAGTGCTTTCAGTAGCGAGAATAATCTGTATTGCCAAAACCGTGTTATCCCCCTGCTCCAGTTTACAGACCGTTACACATTTACAGGGCAAGTAAAACGTGCTTTTAGCCTCTAAACATGTTTGAAATGTCATTACTAGTGCATATAGCCTTATAGTAACCACAGCGAATTTAAACAAATCAATCAAAATAACATTATGAGAAATTAAAGAAGGAAATTGTGTTAGAAAACGAAACATTTATTTTCTGTAGGCTACATGCGTAATTGTGTGTGTGTGGGGGGGTGTAATTTAATGAAACTGTTTGTGTATTTGGCCCTTCACTTGGTTTTAGAAACTCATTGTGGCCCTCAAGCAAACACCTTTGCCCGCCCCTGATGTAAAGGCTACCAGTCTCTTGGGGGGGGTTAGTATAGATACTATTTGAAAATGTACAGTTTCAGATGTTTGTATTTTCAGAAGGGTATAGTGTCCAGACTCAGTTGGCATAGATTCATGAGCAGGGCCGGCCCCAGGCATAAGCGAAGTAAGTGGCTGCTTGGGGCCCCGTGGCCACCAGGGGGCCCCCAATCGAGTGCACAGGTGACTCTGCATGGTAAGAGGGGGCCCCCAAATCAAATTCTGCTTAGGGCCCCCAAAAGGCTCGGGCTGGCACTGTTCATGAGGATCTGGTTTCAGCATTTGTGTGCTAGGCCAAAGAAGAGCATTGACGTAACTTAACCCATGGTCTTAACATGGATGTAAGCAGCATTTACGTGTGTTGCAGCCAGTGAAATGTGTTGAAGTTATGTGATCGCTAAAAGTCCTATGGCACATATCCTTAGAGTAAGGGTGTAAAACCCAGTGTTCTGGCAACATTTCCAATTTGACCCTCACATCACCTTGGTAACCTAATCATCCCTACAGTAGCTTCCAGTTGGTTAATTCATCTGCTGTCCACCACAAAAACAAAGAATGTATTAAATAGCATATGCAATCAAAATGTCTGTAAAACACTCCGGATGAGAATGTCAGTAAACATTCAACATGTCCTGGATGGAATGTTTGAAATGTAAACATTAAACTATAGCAAAGATATTGTTATACCCAGAGGCGGGACGTGCATTTTACAACTAGGCCTTCACTATCTTCCCGAAATTAAAACGCATTATAATAACATCACAATGACATTCTAGGGCTATAGGTTATTGTCATTCGGCATATAATGCACCCCATATTCTTAGTGAAGATAATTTATTCCACTCGATAAAGTTTATTTAACACGAGGCTTAACACCTATGAGACTTACAATACACTAATTGACCCGACACGACTGAAACCATAAGAATGTAACACTACGCACTATGACAGGATGCCGCATTACACCGACAGTAGCCATCGGATAGCCAAAATCATTGTCCTAACCAATTAAACAAGAACTAACTCACAACACCCAGTCACAACACTACAAACATGCAAAAATGCCAGAAGGAACAATCAGCATTCAACAGACTTTCCCAGAGATTGCAGACAAGCTGCGGATTAAACGCACATCCAGGTTTACCACGCACACTCAAAGGCACAGCCCACTAAGACCACTGAATCTGAACCATAGACCTTATATATATACGATCTGAACATGCTTCACACCAGTAGTGATCTAAAACAAGCAAGCAGTAATAATTAACAAATATTAACAGGCCTGGTGCCTGGATGAAGTGTGTCTGTTTATCTCCCTCTGCTTGAACACAAATACAGTACATGCACTAAGCCCCGTTAAGAACCGTTAAGGCTAGGGATGGGCCGATACCACTTTTTATGGAACAAGTACAAGCACAGAGTATTTCATTTTGGGTACTTGCTGATACGAGTACCGATAGGAGTACTTTTAAGAACTATGCCAAATGTCACATTTATCAAGCTAAAATCTGCTATTTCTTAGATGTTGATCAGCCAATTCAAATATAGAAAAGTAAATATTCCTACATATCCAGAAGAACATAATTTACATTGCAGGTCAAGAATGTGTAATATTTATTTGATGTCAATGGTTTACGTCTCCTTCCCTAATTAAGTGAGAGAAATACGCGAATGCAATACACATTTGTGTTCGAATTTACCCTAACGAAGCATTGCAGAAGTTTTGTGTAAGGTGAGAATGTCTGTTTGAAGTGACTTTCTCTAAAACAGGGATAATTACCTAATCATATAATTCTGTTAAGGTATTTTATTGTTTTATTACAATCGGTACACAATAGCTGTACTATCAATGTAATCTATTGAACAAAATATAAATAGGCTACATCATATTTCCTTTAAGTTATATTTCTTAACGTTAGTATGTCAGAACTCAGAAATTTCACTATTTTGTTCACCCAGAAGTTTTGCAAACTACAGACATTTGTCTTTCCTCGCTGAAGGTGGCTTTCAGAGGCTAGGTCCGGGGCGTTCCTCATGCCATTTTCTACAGTTACAGTGGGCACCGAATTGCATCCTTCATTTGTTTCTGTTCTTAAATGTACTGGTATTGGTATCGGCCCATCCCTAGTTAAGGCCCTGCTAGTAAAAATATATAAAAATCCATCAAACTCACCAAAGCTGCTCATTATTTGAAAACGAAGTCCGTCCTCCTTTTTCTTTTAAAAATACTTTTTTTTATGACAGAGCCAAGTTGTATGTATAGAGAAGAGAGGGCCTAGAACCAAACCCTGTGGGACACCTGTCTTGAATGCCAGTGGAGTAGATACAGATTCTCTCTGGCACGTCACTCGGTAGGAGCAGACTGCCAGTTACAATGCAATCCATGTGTGTTTATGGGATAACCAGCCCTGAGAGAGGCTGTGTGAGTGAGGGGCAATGGTCAAAAACTTTTTCATTCTCTAGAACCTGGTTGACAAAATTTTCTGCATTAAATGAAGATGGAAGAATTAACTAAATAAAAGACATTTCCTGCAGCTAGAGGAAGAAGCTTGGAATTTGACATAATAGTAGATCCCTGGAGACCCCTAATGTATACTATAACTATTGTTTCAGATATTACGTATACTATAACTATTGTTTCAGATATTACGTATACTATAACTATTGTTTCAGATATTACGTATACTATAACTATTGTTTCAGATATTACGTATGCTATAATTATAGTTTCAGATATTAGATATACTATAACCACTGTTTCAGATATTATGTATACTATAATTATTGTTTTAGATAGTATGTATACTATAACCATTGTTTCAGA
>JACXGM010021308.1:0-17327 GCA_016801145.1 Umbra pygmaea
TACACGCAATACACGCAATACACGCAATACACGCAATACACGCAATACACGCAATACACACATACACACATACACACATACACACATACACACATACACGCAATACACACATACACGCAATACACACATACACGCAATACACACATACACGCAATACACACATACACACAATACACACATACACGCAATATACACATACACACATACACGCAATACACGCAATACACACATACACACAATACACACAAATGCATACGTACCTACGTACATACAGTAGTTTCACAAAAATACATGCACCAGCACACAAACACACGTACATAAAGTAGTTACAGAAATACATGCACCAGCACACAAACACACGTACATAAAGTAGTTACACAAAAATACATGCACCACTACACAAACAGACGTACATACAGTACTTACAAAAATACATGCACCAGCACAAAAACACACGTACATACAGTAGTTACAAAAATACATGCACTAGCACGAAAACACACATACATACAAAAGGTACAAAAATACATGCACTAGCACGAAAACACACATACATACAATAGTTACAAAAATACATGCACCACCACACAAACACACGTACATACAGTAGTTACAAAAATACATGCTCTAGCACACAATCACAGCCCTATTCTATCACACAGTCATTCATGTGTTCCTGGCTGTCCCAGTTTGTGTCTGTCTATTATTATTGATTATGAAAATCAGGGGGGAGAAACATTATTAAAAAAAATGTTTTTTGGGATTTTGGTAAGAAGGACCAAACCTGATGGTGGATTTAATTGAGTTCTAGCAGATTCTCTGATTTTAGTTAACACATTAGTCACATTTTTTATTAATCAAATCGCAGTGGATAACTGACATGCCATTGTTTCAATGGAACCAGACCTTTTAAATTCCTTTCCTCTGATGCAGGACCTGAAGTCAAGTTTACCAGTGTGATCGGAGGACAGCCCACCGGCTCCAAGGTTACCAGGGTTGTTCATAGTGAACCCACTGTGACCAAATTTACCCAAGTAGTAGAGGGAGAACCATCCATCTCCAAGGTTACCAGGGTTGTTCAGGGGGAACCCATTGTGACCAAAGTTACCCGAGTAGTAGAGGGAGAACCATCCATCTCCAAGGTTACCAGGGTTGTTCAGGGGGAACCCATTGTGACCAAAGTTACCCGAGTAGTAGAGGGAGAACCATCCATCTCCAAGGTTACCAGGGTTGTTCAGGGGGAACCAATTGTGACCAAAGTTACCCGAGTAGTTGAGGGAGAACCATCCATCTCCAAGGTTACCAGGGTTGTTCAGGGGGAACCCATTGTGACCAAAGTTACCCGAGTAGTTGAGGGAGAACCATCCATCACCAAGTTTACCAGGGTTGTTCACGGGGAACCATCCCACACCAAAGTCACCAGAGTTATTCAGAGTAAGTGTTCTTCCAAAATGTGTGTCTGGTGTTTACCACCAAAATAATTACTCAGGCCCTTATAACACAAAATGAATGAATCACATTTTTAAACATGAATAACCTGTATTGTACTCTGTAAGTTGAATGTAACTATATTGTTATTTACTGAAACAACCTGTAGAACAATTTAGTAAAGGAGTGAATTACCAATTAGGGGTTAATTAAGAGCAATTTAGTAAGGACACTGAGGTTATCACCACTTGTCTGATAATAAGGGATCTTTAGCAACTACAGACCATCAGGACAACATCCAAAAACATTTCCCCTACACAAGACAATTACAAGACAATATTTACATTCATGTAGACGAGAAACATATGCACCTACTGGTCCAGCAACGCCAAACACATCCAGGGATCAGTGGGATACATGTTGCCTAATAATCACCACATAGCAGACAGACTTTCATGTATCTGATATAAATATGCTTCTTGACCTACACCAAAAGACCAACTGTTACTCTTTCTTCTCCCCTCAGGTCACGGCGAAGGGGTCGAGAATGATGCAGACATTTTATTGAGGCTGGAAGGTCAGTAATGATCTACTATTTTATACTAGAGATCTACTGTAGTTTAATGGAATGTGCTGTTATACTAAACTGTTGTACATATACTTCAATACGTATTAATAATTGAAGTAATAATAATAGTAATAGTGGCTTTATTCAAGACACACAGGAAGGTCCATAGCACAGTCAGAAATCGACAATTCTGTACGTACAAAGATATAGCAATACATACATAGTATAATTCATGTATAAACAATTAACAGGGTTAGCAACCCTCACCCATATACAAACGTGACTGCCAATGTCTCCACAGTGTAGATGTGAACCTGACAGAGCTGTATAATTCTGTTTTCTGAAAAAAGTCATCCTGCAAATACAGTATATCAATAAATAAGGTTTATTTTAATGACAGAACAGGTAGGCACACCAATGGAAACATTTGGCTAGCACTACACCATCTTGGCTAGCACTACACCATCTTGGCTAGCACTACACCATTGTGGCTAGCACTACACCATCTTGGCTAGCACTACACCATCTTGGCTAGCACTACAGAATCTTGGCTAGCACTACACCAATGTGGCTAGCACTACACCATCTTGGCTAGCACTACACCATCTTGGCTAGCACTACAGCATCTTGTCAGAAGCAGAATTAAACCATCACTATAAGCTACTTTTAGTATCTGCATGTTCTTTATCTGTAGGGATGCCACACTTTGGTAGTGGATAGTGGGGTACAAAAAGCTTTAAATAAAGCTACTTTACATCAACAGAACACATGCTAAATTTACACACAAGCATATTAGCCTGAGCAAAAATCTTACTACACTGTCTGTTGATGTCTTTATCATCGGACAGATCATTAACAATGTGATGGCCGAGATATTTAATCTCATCACACACATTAAGGGCAGTGCCAGATAATAGGAATTCAGAAAATACTACGTAATCTTCTTTACTTCTAACAATCTTTGATATTGCTCTTAATTGCATTGTATTTGATATCAAAATCCACAACATCACACAATCCCCCACCATCATCTCATCTGTATTGTTCATTGTTTAGGCCCTCTGGGCTTTGGTCTGAAATTCTGCACCTTGTTTATGTGCTAGTAGTACCAGCGCTCTGTTTTTCAACACATTTTTCTACTGTAGGCAATATTCGCTTTGTTAGTTAGTTTGAGAACACAACTGAATGTGAAACAAGGTGGTTTGTGGGCATATATTTGTCTGCCTCAGCATTGCACTGATGGGTTATGGTGCCTAATGCAAATGGTGAATGGATTGGTCCAATGCTGTTGCAATTCTGTGAATGTCTGCATCCAGGTGTGTGTCTGTCAGTGCCTGCATCCAGGCGTGTGTCTGTGAGTGGCTGCATCCAGGTGTGTGTCTGTGAGTGCCTGCATCCAGGTGTGTGTCTGTGAGTGCCTGCATCCAGGTGTGTGTCTGTGAGTGCCTGCATCCAGGTGTGTGTCTGTGAGTGCCTGCATCCAGGTGTGTGTCTGTGAGTGCCTGCATCCAGGTGTGTGTCTGTGAGTGCCTGCATCCATGTGTGTGTCTGTGAGTGTCTGCATCCAGGTGTGTGACTGTTGGTTATTGGTGTTACTGTCGGAGCAGAGGCAAAGCCGGGTGTGTGTTCTGAATGTTATTGTATCTGTCAGACTGTCAGTATATGTTGTCAAGTCGTTAAATGACTACAACACTACTCCACTCTTCTCCATTGCTGCTCTTAAGGTGGAACCGAATACTCAACGGTCACCAAGTCCGTGGAGCCTCAGATCATTGAGGGTAGGGCCGCCTTAAATGAACTCTCTTATCTCTATAATGTCTTCTAGTTCTGCATTCCCTAGTCTAGAGACAACCTATAACTCCTAACCCTCACCTTCAGTGTGTCCAGATCTGAATTAAAGTGGATACAAGGGTATTCAAAATATCATCCATCTTGTATTTGGATGTGGAGTCATCTCCACCGTCTCTAGTAGAGTCTTTCAGCTCTTCAAACACAAAAGGGGAAGCAGGGTTTAGAAACAGGGGCATGGGGCTGTGTCTCTACAGGCATCTGTATTTTACAATATGAAACAGTTTCTACAGGCCTGGGTGTCTGTTTTTGTAACAAATACTTTTCCTGCTATAGGCCCAGAAATCTTCGACTTCCAAGACAACCCAGAAAGGATCGCCCTAGAGTCTGAAAGGATCACCAAACTAATCCAAGGTGAGACGTTTCCTCGTTCTTAAAACAAGTTCACTCATCATACTGTATGAACTGAAACTGATTTGTATTTATATTCTTTAAAAGATTTACAGAAAAAATATTAGCAATGCAAAAATCCCTTCCTTTGATGTTTTTTTTCAGGGGTGTGTGCATGCAGATTTTATTAAGGGAGACTCTTTTGCACTTTGTCTCACAATGTCTTTGTCAAAATTGTTACAATAGTGTTTAAGAATATCACTTTGGTTGACCGTTGGTGTCGCGTCTTCTATTACATCGATAGACACAACTGAGGGTAGAAGCAAACTCCCTCCATTCTTTCCTAGTAATCAAAATTGCAAAAACTGCTGTGGAAACAAAAAAGTGGAATGTGAACTGTTGTTCTCTGAATTCAACTACACTATGTAGAACGGTGTAATCTAGAAGATAATAGGGTTTTTAAACTTTCCTTTCATGAAGTTTGTAGTATGTTTCGAACTGTTCGGCGATTGATTGACACTTGTTTCTGTAATGTCTCTTTGTCTTTTCAGCTGGAGGCCATAGAGTAGCCCCTGCCAACAGACCACCAGGTAACATGACGGCAACAACACATGGGACACACACACCCTAACACGACATTTCAGGGCACCACAACAATACAAAAATAAGGCCACATGTGTACACACACACACAGTTGTACATTTTTTCAACAGAAAACAAAAATAAACATGTTCCCTAACGCCACCTGAAGGTTTGAACCTACACCTAATAACCCTAAACCAGATATGTACTGTATGTCATCCTGACATGGACCAAAAGAATGTCATTAGGAGAGCTTGCTCTGGTTGTTGAGAGCAGTTTACAATACTGAGTGTATTTATATTCAATTACTGGCTCTACGTCAGATTCAAGGCCACCACCCTGACACTGCAAACGCCATGGTCTTATCAACTAAGCTACCTGGGACTTAAACTGCTGTGCTGAGTGCACCTCTGACACTCCATCGACCATGTGATGAAGCTGGTGAAACCTAACATCATGTTTCGTTTCTTCCATAGTGGATTAGTTTACATGAGTCACAACATCGATGGGCAACAGCCTGTGAAATGATGATTATTTGTACTGCAGGAAAAAATGTGAATAAAGGTTCCGATCAAACAGTGAAAAGTTATGTTTGGAAATCCTCCCAGAGATTCTTCCTTGTTCTCAAACACTCTGTCGTTTTAAAACGATCCTGAATACACATACTGTACAAATAGACTGACAGAAAACAAGCGGCCTTAAGCCATTCAGCCATTAAACACTGGTGTGTTATTCTTGGATAACTTCTCCGTGATTGTTACTGTATCCGTCTTTCCCAGTTCTAAACCTCTTTATCTAAACTGCACTGTTTTTTCATTTACAGTTGGAATAAGGAGAAGGAAGACCAGACTGGTGAGACGACACAACAACCCCAACTCTAATCCAACTCTGGCCAATCGAATGCAGCAAAGACCAGTGCAAACCAGTGCAAACCAGTAACGACCAGTCCCAACCAGTTCAAAATAGCTTTGAAAAATTATGACTAGTCCAAAACAGTCTGAATGAATAAAGACCAGTCTGTACCAGACCTGTCCTGCAGGATTCATCTTCTAGATCAATATACTGTAGATGAACGTGATCAGATCTCTTTTTTTCTGGCAAAAGTCCATTGTTTTTGACTACAGCTGTCCGCAAAAAGGTTTTCTTTAGCCCTTGGAAGGTAAATAATTAAGGTTAAATCTCTGCTGCTATTTCAATAATAGCTGATGTTTTAATAAGTCTAGACATGATGTGATGGGAGAATATCATCAATTCTATCCATGATGCATTGTGACCACTGCATAAATAATTATTCCCAATGGTCAGAAAGTATTACATAGCATAACATTACTGTTCAGGAAAAACATGTGATCCCAAATGTTAAGAGGTTTGAAATGAGACTGCACTTCAATAGCAGTTGAAGCAAACATGGCGCCTGGATGGTCGAAACACCTTAAATCAGACCAGGAACACCCAGCTTACTGCAATTTTCTACCAGGATGCAACAATGAGTTGCAAACAATGAGTTCAACACAGTAATGTACAGTGTGTGTGCAACATTCAATACCTTTTCTGAGTGTTTCCTGTAGTGTAGATGGGGAGAAGATTCAAAATAATGTCTGCCATGGGGAGAATACATGTTTCTGGTTATTTTGTTTAAGGAAGCCCGATTGGGAATACATTTTGCACATTTTATTATGGTGCTGGCATTCTGTATTGTGTATCTTGACCAATAGAAATGAAGCATTCTGTGTTGTGGATGCATCAGTCAATATTTCTCTCTGTTAAAGATGCTATACTTTTGTGTAAATTATCAAAACTTGACAACAAACCACATGTTGTTTTTATTATTTTTATTTTCCTCAGTTTTGAGTTTTCCGTATTCCATATCTAAAATGTATCTGATTTTATGTTTGTTGGTTTGTACTGTATGTGGATTGAGATCCTTGAACAAAGATGTGTGATGTTGGAAACATTTATGTTTACTTTTACAAGCCCACCAAACCTAAGCACATTTTTACCTCTATCGTTTTCCCAATTAAATGTTTAATAAACCTTTCAGTTTAATGTCAATACATTACTGTTTTCATTACTTCACCACTTGCTCAAGTTTGATGAAAGTTGGGTGAATAGTGCATTTTGCCATGGAGAGCTACTATTTGAAAAGCAAATTAATGGCCCTATATTTCACCCGGCGCAATTGACTTTTTACACCGGCGCATGTATCATTCCTATTTTGCACCCGACACACAAGGAAACTTGTGCACCCGACTTACAGGGGACCTCCAAAAACACACGTCAGTAAATTAGGGAATGAACTTGCGCTTCTGGCGGCGGTTCAGCGAAAAGAAGAGGCATGTTCTGGCGCAAACGTTCCCTGGTGCTATTTTTCAGTTTCCAAAAACAATTCTGGCACAGACCAAGGAAAACCTGGTTTAAAGTCAGTGGCGTGGTATTCAGATGCATAGACCTTATGTTCAGATGCTATTTTAAGGGCGCATGCTTGGGCATAATGTAGCTTGTGCACAACATGCAACAAACTTTGCTCCTCCCATCTACACAGACACAGCAGTTTCCATAATTACAACCCATACATAATTAAAAGGAAAAATATTACCACACGAGGGAAATCATTGTGGTGTCCGAAGATGTAAAAAAATAGGCATCCATCTAGTATACACATTCATCTAAATTATTCAGAATGAATTATTTGCACTGATAAACATCAACTGCAAGGGAACCCATTCAATAAACATACAAGTAATTTGTGATACTAATAGTAAAATCCCCCATGTCTTAGCGAATTACCCTGGCTCAAGCCATAACTCATTTATGCTGGGAATCTCTGTCATTCCTGACATCTTTGAGTGGAATAAAAAAAGGAAAAATGTTGAATCGAAAACACAAACAAAAACACCCAGTGTAGCCTAATTGAATGAACATTCAGCACACTGAAAATGCACTTCATGTGTTTGGATAGGACAGAAGGCACTTTACAGTATTCAAAAAGTCACAGCATTCTCTACACAACATTTCCATGAATCATGGATGTGTTGATGACATAAATGAGGAAATTTTAGTGGACTTAAGGAGACGTGATGTTGAAATGCATGTGCCATTGCCACTTAACCCTGATGCCCCAGCAGCAGAACGGTAGAAGAGAGTTGGACAGAAGAGTGAGGTAAGAAAAGTAATCTCAGTCTAATGTTAGACTACATTGCAAAAATATCACCATGCATTCATAACCTTGTGATTCAGTGAAAGTGAGCCCAAAACATCGTAAAGTATATGTCTTTGTGACAGTATATGTCTTTGTTTCTTTCATTTTGTAAAAAGAAAAATCTACAGCAATCCACCGTTATAATAGCAATTCACCATGAAACAAGCGTGCCTGCTCTTAAAGGGAATGTGAGATGATGCTCTGATTGGTTTATTGCACGTTATGCCCAAACCACACCTATGACTAATGTAGCTACTTCAGACCTACCCATTTTAGATTTGCGTCAGGGGCAGGAGTCATTTATCCCACCGGCATAGTAGCAACAGCGCCCGGGACCCGCACACAATGTCATTTTCGTTTCGCGTTTGATACTTGCGTTTCAGATCGTTAAAATAGGGCCCAATGTGTGAGGACTACTGAGGCAACTCTAATAAACTATCATGTTCCTGGAACCACAGAGTTCCCTTCAGATTGGGATAGAAAGGACAATTAAATGGCAGTCCTTTCCAGAAACAAAACCTAACAGATGTTCAACAGGAAGTCATTATCTCATTATCACGCTTGACATTACTTGTCCCGGCAGGGCCAGGTCTCTGAGTCTGTCAACATGGCTGACCTGTGGAAGATCCAGTATATATTATTCTACAGTTTATATTCTACAGTTTATATTATTCTGTAAGAATAATACGTTTGGATTCCTCACATATTCTCTTTACCCCCCCTCCAAACTCTAAATTGTTTTATCCTCACCAAATTCCATGTGTTGACCTCCAGTCTTTCTTACTCCTCCCAATGTTAAACGGTCTAGACACACTGTGTCATTTCATGTTGGTTTGGGATCCATTCCAAAACTCCTTTCCTGTGCTGGTGTGTTTCTCTCATCAACGCTGGGCTGTAGCTTAACCGTGCTGATCAGATTTCAGCTCTTCCTGTGCGGTGTGATGCCTGTGTGACGTAACATCACGTAGGTACTGTACTGTACTGCGTGAATAAATCCAGGATGTGCACATTCAATTTGCGAAGGATAATAAGTTGTCCACCACGATAGATTCTCTGGAGCGAAAATGTAAAGATTACAAAGTACAAGCAATTTTCTTTTACTTTAACTGTTCTACATTCTGATTGGGTATTTGACTGAATTATAATATGTTTTCAAGGAGATGATTGTTGAAGGACAAAGTAGAGGGAACTCCCTAATCCACAACATCAAGGCTGCAGTATCATCTTCAATCATGTTGCTATTGAAAGAGATGGTGTCCATTTTCTTTTGCACATGTTTCAGTTTAGTTATTTTTTAATGCATTGCTGATGTTAGAGCACAAGATTTTCACTGAAAATGCAATCAGGGCCGGCCCCAGGCATAAGCGAACTAAGCGGCTGCTTGGGGCCCAGTCGAGTGCATAGCTGACTCCAGGTGGTAGGAGGGGGCCCCCAAATCAAATTCTGCTTAGGGCCCCCAATAGACTTGGGCAGGCACTGCATGCAATTATATTGTCTTCTGCACATTTGACAATAACATTTTAATATATCTACCTGGAAAGCCTTCTGAAGCTACTTTGGGAAACTATTTTTCGAATTAGAAGAAACCAACATGGACTCTGATTGTGCAGAGTGCTGATGCCTAACAATAAGAGTGGCTGAACTAGAAAGCAGGATTTCCACCCTTCACCAAATACACCACATTCCAAATTATTATGCAAATTATATGTTACACTGATTTTCCTAAATAGTCGATGCAAAGAAATTACTTAAAGGACAACTCTGTTGCAAAATGAACCTAGGAGTGAACCTACACATTGGTAATGGGTCAACCATTCTCTGGGATATGTTTACATGCTAATCAAATGTGCCCAGTTTTAGTGCAAACTGATAATTACCTTATAATGCTAGTTGTGTGGGTATGGATGTAGTAAAATGAAATCGCTATTTTATACCACTAACAAGGCTCAAAATAGGACCACACTTCCATCGTAGCATAATGAGGGTCCCTACATGCTAACCGAGGCATTGATTGAAATATAGTTTAAAAGACATTACCGTTCGTGTATAAAGCCAGGTGCCATCTTCGGAAAACAGACTCGACCAGTCAAACCACAAACTCTGTGCTACATGAGCTGAACTGTGACTTGGAATCTTCCATGGCAAGAGGTTTTGCGGTCTTTTATGCAGATAAATGAGCAAGACTCACAGCTGGCAATGTAGTTAGTTCAGTAATCCCTATTTGACGCTTTTCCACAGCAGAGAGATTATTTTTCTTTCCCATCTTGCTTGAAACCTGTGACCTGCTTAATAATGTGGAACATCCTTCTTAAGTAGTTTTCCTTTCATTTGACTTACCTGGCAAACTAATTATCACAGGTGCCTGAGATTGATTTCAGTGATCCAAAGAGCCTGGAGACACAATCCCATCCATGAGTTTGATTGAAAAACTAAATATTTAATGTTTATGACACTTAATTCCTTAATTGTTTCCATGCTTTGCCATGCTATTACAATAGATTATAGGGCCGCCGTGTTAGGCGAAGTCTGTTTATTAGTTTGGGCATTTCTGTCGCCTATATGATTTTGTCAGTTTGCCATTTAAATTAGGTGTACATTCAATAATACTACTCTCCTGCTTCGGTCTCCTCACTCCTACCAGGCACATTACATGAACAAATACAATAGAATTAGATTACCTCAACCAAGTGTCCTCAACTAGATCAAACTGAACCGAATCAAACTTTTCAGAAGAATAAATAAACACTAAAAACCAGCTTCTTTCTCTTGTATCATTTCTCTTCCCTCCTCATCCCAGCTGTCAGAATCAGTTCTGTTCTTATCGTCATCCTCTTTATGGACTTCATCCACTGTGAAGTGGAACATTGATTCCTACATCTGCAAATTGTTTAAATTAGCCACACTCATGGTTTTGAAGTAAGCCTATGGATTAACATCAGTGCCAAATTTCAAGGGGCGGATCATTTCCTCTTTGGCAGCAGCATCCTCAGATTCATGATTTCGTGCGACTGATCGCAGGACTAAACCCTGATGTCACGAACACATTTCCGTCCTGACTCTCATCCCAGCATGGCTACCTAATCATCCTTGCTGCCATCAGCCCGTTCATCATCCCTTTTTTCCCCAGGTCATTGCTGTGGATATGAATATGTACTTTGTCAACCCGTTAAGGTAATGATAAATAAATAAAAAACAACTAAGAGTTCACATGTATTCACACAGTACAATATATAACATAACTTTATATTATGTATGTGATGTATTTGTTTTATCGTGAAAGCATACAATACCATTATGATATGTCCTTATGCCCGTAGAGCTCTGCTTTGGGTCTTCAGTACGATGAAAAGGTGAATTGCCATGAAATGCACGACCCACAGAAGGTGTCACAACCTGCCTTCCATCAAGGTCCTACATGAAACCAAGCAATGGAGTATGTGGGCAAGATCATTGCTGACTCCTTCAGCTGCGGCACTAAACGTTTACTTCTATCAGGCAGAGGGCAGGTGGGCAGTACCAACACTGATCATTAGTGACCTAGTCTCACTTTGGCACGCTTTGGGTAACAACACAATACTAATGTAGCTAATAAACGGAAAAGGAGAGAACTAATTGTGGCTAAGTCCTAAACTGACCCCTCCACTCCAACCTCGGCCCTCGATTTGCACGTTCACGCCTCCGCCATTTGCACAAGTGTCCATAAGCTGATTAAGTGTGTAGGGTCACTTCAAACGAGTGTGCACCGAAGCAGCATTTTCTAACAAGTGGCGAAGGACATAGACTCCCATAATGCAGTGAGTTTGGAGCGTGCCCAGTGATATGACCTGTTTGTTTGACAAAATGAAATGTTGAAAAATAAATTGTTAAACTGTAAATTATGGTAAGTTCACCTTTAAAGAAAGGAATGATTTGTTGTTTCATGATTTAACAACCTTGAATTGTTAATCAAGTCAGGAGTATGTCCCCAAGTTGCTGCGTTTACGAAACCTCGTCAGCAACACGTGAACACGGAGGGCACTCTGAGCGAAGGGGTAGGGTGTAGTGGTCTGTTCTGGATTCACGGTGTGTTCTGTGAGGTGTTTATTTCAGACGAACAAGTCACACAACAATCAGGAGTTAGTTTAGGCAGGGCCAAAAGATCGGGAACATTTAAAATCTAGAACTACGGTAGTGAATCGGCAGTGATGGCACTATACTTATTACGTTAATTTTTCTCTACCTACCCGCATTGTGCAAATTTTATCGTCAATGTAGACATTCAAAGACTGCAAAGGTAGGTGTCTGGCTCGAGAGACCATTAGTAACCCAAATTATCTCCCCACTTCCATGCTTAACACGTGCAAGCCACAGTATTTAACTGTATGCCAATGTTGAGAAGATTTTCATTACACAATGTAATGTAATATACACGTAATGCGTAACTTTACAAAAAATGTATTGATTTGTGTTCTGTAATCAAATCGAATTCAGACTTCAGGGTTTTCTTGTCTAACAATGTCTAAAAAATGTCTATAAATCAAACAACGCAGTCTTGTAATGAACATTATGTTTTTTTTAAACAGTCATAGTTGTCACAGAAATGACTAACATATGATATTGGACAAAGGTTACAACACATGTCTCTTTATGTGAGAAAAAAATATCAATGAATGATAAATGCATACATTTAAAGTTGCCAAAGAAATAGGAAAAACATATGCTACCCCATTGTTTTCAATATAATGTAATTTCAGTTTCCAAGTAAACATTCTTTCCTTGGCAGGCATGAACAACAGGGTCTGTCGACAGGAGACATGCTCCAGGCACTGCAGTCTGGGGGTAGAAGGCTGCTTTTTGGGAGAGGATAGATGCTGCTAGTCGGAGAGAGGTCTAGTGAAAGTGAAATTATAATGAACGGAAAACATGTATAGGGATTCATTAACACAACATCAGATAAATAAGAATTAAAAAATATTTTATATATTAAAAAAATCTAACTGTGCCATCAAACTGTCCATCTGTAATGAAAAACATATCCCCCCCAGATCAAATGTTCTATCTTATCCCCCCACAAAACACAGCTGTTAGACATCAAATATATTATTATCTGCACAGTCACCTGGTGATTGAGAGGGCTTTGTGAGTTAAATTTGCAGAAAATATGGTTGACATATTTGTCTGACAGGCTCTGCATTTATTTAGTCTCTTTCGACATGCAGAAATAATAGGAAGCATACAATGTTCTATGTACCCCAGGGGGCATATGGGGCAGTAGGCCCCTTTAAATGGGCTGTAACCATGATACATGTTGCATTTCCCATGGCTTGTATCACTGGGGAGCTTGGTTAGGCCTTGTAGGTTTAAATTCCCCCATGATAATCAATGTAGAACTCCGGTAGTAACTTTCTACCTCAGTTCCAACAGCAGAGACAAAAAGAAGGAACCTTTAATGTTTTGTTTGTTTCACGATAAAGTGCAGATTATTTGTAGATAAAAGTCAGGGTGGGGGCACACTTCGATCCACATCAATGAAGACACTCTGGAGAGGGTCACAAACCTCTACTTAATTTGAGTTCACATCTCAGAGAAGCTGGGCTAAAATGTTCCGTCCATACGGCCACAGAATGCAAGGTAGTGACTGTATAATCTCCACAAGCTGAAGAAATGTGGCCTGTCCCAAAGCGCCTTCACAGTGTTCCACAAGTTGCTCCTTTGAGAGTAAACTGACAGGTCACACCACAGCCTGGTTTAGCAACTTAACAATGTTAGCCTACTTCGTTCTGCAGCTGGTGATACGGAAGGCGAAGGAGGTCATCGGTGATATCAGATATCTGAGCCTTGACCTGTTCGAACCACTCCAGTCTACCGGGCGCTGCCAGTACACAGCAAAATCTGCAGTGTTAATTTAACTTGGAGGGTGTTCAAATTAACATGCTCTCAGTGTTTATATAGTTAACACAGAATTATTTAGTTCTCACAAGTTAAATAAACACTTTCGATAGTGTTAACATTTTAACTTGTTAATAGTGTTAAATAAACGTGATGCAAAGCATTCTGCGAAATTGTGATGGTTTTGCCAAACACTTCAGTTTAAAGTAAAACTGTGACAACGAACACTGTTTTTAACAGTTTCTGTTTCTATTGTGTTAACACTCACAAGTGTTAGTTTAACACCTCAGTTAACACTGTATAGTTAACACAGGAAAATGTTAAATAAATAAGAAATCCAGGATGATTTACACATTGTAAAGTTTGAACAGCATTTCTAGCATTCACAGTTAAAAAAGAAGAATAGAGAAAAGTATGTTATAGATTTAAATTGGTATCACAAGCCTTGTATCAATAGATATACATGTCTAAACATACTCCCTGTCGGGTCAAACACTTCCCACTTAAACTCTGACACACAGCTGTGACTGAATCCATCAGAGTAAAACTATCAAATCTGACAACTACTGTGTCGCCAAGCATTCCACCACAAAAATACAAGACCGAGGAGAACCCAAAGGAAAGACTGGTGAGAAGTAATGACAGACAGTTTTATATATCCAAAAATGGGGGACAGTGCATTATCTCACAGTTTCTCAGCTTACTCTGCTTCTGTGCAAGATGCGGTTGGCTTGGTTTTGTTTTGGGGACTGTGGTTTGTTTTCCCAAATACATGTTATTCTTCTCGTGGTAGGAGTTTTTGGTTGCTGGGCAAGGGCAAATACATTGTGCAATCATGTTAGCAGTATTGTCTACTTCTATGGTTGGGTGGTGGTTTTTGGCAGGTGTGTGCTTTCCTGCATTTTGGATGACTTTTGCTGTTGCAGCGTTTCCATTCAGGTGATGTATTTGTCCATATTTAATTTCACCAAAATAGTATGTTATGTTGCCCTCACTTGTGTGTCACTTGTGTGAAGTTTTTCATTTGATACAAGCAGTTATTTACGTTTTTGTTGGTTGGATGCTTGGTTAGTTGTCTCTAGCATTGGTTTGTATGGTGTATTATTGACATATTACCTTGACATTTGATTGAGCGTTATACAGTGTATTAACATTGATTTTACTTTATAATTACATTTTCCTCAGCTAAACCATTATTCCCTTGCAGATCGCAACATATTCTCTGTGTTCACTGTAACATAGTAACTGCATAGTAATTAACGTGTAACTTGATCTTGTTTCACTTTACATTAAGTCGCTTGTTCCTTTGTAATACCGTTGTAAAGTGTAATAGTACTTTGCATAGTGTATACATAGTATTACTTATGTTGTATTTCATTAAAAACTTTAACACATTATATAAATTATATCAACTTCAAATATGTTGCTCTACAAACAAATAACATTGTTGAAGATATAGATAGGGTGTGCCTTGTTAAGTGTCCTAGGCTAATATACTTTGGTAATAAGAAGTATGTAGTTACATGTAAAAATCTTAATTTAGTTACTTGTAACAATGCTAAATTTTAAAATGCATTGGTAACAGTGTCACATTGTAAATAGATAAGTGTAATAAACACACCATGTAATTACGGAAAAATAAATCATTAGTAATTACATTTGGTACAATCTGGTTTGTAATTGCATGTCTTTGTTCTAATTGATCTTATTCATAAGTATGTGTTATGTTCATTATAAATATATTTATTAAAGTGTTGTTACTCTCAATATGGCATTTTCCTTCTGAACTGTATATTTCAATCATTTAGCAGATATTCTTATTCAGCGTAACTGACTGAACCAATTTTGGCTAAGTGCCTTTTTTGTGACCTTTTCTTTAACTAACTGTCCTTTGCCTGCTTGCTTTATGTAACATGTAGTGCGCCAAACAGCCATGAATCACCCAGTACCTAAAGGGTTGCTTATTACCTTGGTAAGGTTACTCTTCCTGGTGGAATGATGATCTCTTCAGCTCTGCGTAAAAAAATTGTGCTGCTTAAAAATTCTCTTCATTGTCTTCCTATACACATACATAATGAAGAGAATATTTGGAGAGATAGAACAGATGTACATCCTTTTATAAAAAGGCTCCCTGCCTGGAAATGATTATTGCTGTAGTATTGTGTTCAGGTCTGGCTGACAGCTTCAGGAGGTGGTCAGGGCTGTCAAATTATAAATTTCACCTCAGTATGGACTCATTCAAGCAACCAAAACATCATACTGCTTTTGACATCATTTGCATTCTACTGCCAAGTACCCAGAGCATAACATTATGGAAAAGTTTGCAATGTAAAGAATATTGGACAATTGGCTTTCATAATCTTTCTGTCATATTAAACCTAACTGAGGGCACGCAACAGACTTGTGTTTTGTTTAAGACCTTTGGCGAAGTAACGGGACGCATGACTGTCACATCTCTATATATCGAGGCTTTGATTTCAGCGTAACACTGGCAAAAGCTGAAAAAGTAAAGCCTCAGCAGTTCAGTAGAAAGTTTGTTCTTTTCTTTTTGGCCTGTTAGCGTGTCGGTGGATCCAGAGCTCTGTTCATGTGGTTAATAGCTGATTAATGAGGTCATGTTTCAGGGAGGGGATGACGTCACCCTCACAGGACTGCTGACTGAGGATTCTGGATTACTGTAGCTACCCCGCCTGCATGAATGTGTTTGCATGTTTCACTAAATAGACTGTACAGTAAAACCTGCTCCAAACCAGGCTGCACTAGAACTTTATTAATGTTCTTTCCTCTACTACGTCCACAGGGAAAGGCTGATGATGGTGTGTGATGGGAGGTTTGAGGAATCAAAGAGGATGGGAAGGAAGTGAAAGGGGGCATGAGAAGAAATAATGTTGGCCTGCATGACTCCATTTACCATCTTCATTCAGCCTGTCCCCTACTGGTTGAGTAGTATATGGAAAATACCTGTTTCTTTGATCCCTGTGGCCCCAATGTCCAGTATGAGAAACCAGACTCCCTGTTGACTAGAACCTACTCAGGTCCCACTACATTGTAATGACTAAACTTCTCCAAAGGTAAGAAGAACAATGTTTCTTTAAAAACAGCGGCCTCTGGTGGCCAGGAGGCTTGAGCGACCTCTGGTGGCCTGGATGCTGGAGTGAAAACAGCGGCCTCTGGTGGCCGGGAGGCTTGAGCACAAACAGCGGCCTCTGGTGGCCGGGAGGCTTGAGCACAAACAGCGGCCTCTGGTGGCCGGGAGGCTTGAGCACAAACAGCGGCCTCTGGTGGCCGGGAGGCTTGAGCCCAAACAGCGGCCTCTGGTGGCCGGGAGGCTTGAGCCCAAACAGCGGCCTCTGGTGGCCGGGAGGCTTGAGCAGAAACAGCGGCCTCTGGTGGCCGGGAGGCTTGAGCAGAAACAGCGGCCTCTGGTGGCCGGGAGGCTTGAGCAGAAACAGCGGCCTCTGGTGGCCGGGAGGCTTGAGCAGAAACAGCGGCCTCTGGTGGCCG
>JACXGM010021309.1:0-17326 GCA_016801145.1 Umbra pygmaea
TTAAGTGATCACTGTGCAGTGGTTATTGTTAGAAATGCAAAGACACCTAAGACAAAACCTTGTATAATTTTAAACGGCATTTTAAGAATTTTAATGAGAAGGCGTTTTATCATAAATCGGCCTGGACCTTTTTATATAATGGCCTTATTAGAATTATAGATAAACATGCTCCCTTTCTGAGGTTCAGGCTTAAGGGCCGTGATAGTATTTGGTTTTATTCTTAGCTATCTGTTATCATTTATGGACGTTACCTCGTCTGGGCTAAGGTAAGGAAAACAGGATCTGATGCAGATAAGCTACGTTTTAGGCAGCTACGAAATAAATGTACTGCTAACATTAGGAAAGCCAAGTCTGAATATTTTCTGGCAGCTACCACTGAAAACCTAAATGAGTTGGTCAAACATTTGTTTTTTCACCGTTTTCTGTTAGGGATGTACATAAAGCCCTGGTATCCCTTGATCCAAGAATACCGACAGCGCCTGATCTTCTGGATCCCTTCTTCCTGAAATTAGCAGCTGATTTCAGGTCTGAGCCGCTTACTTATTTGTTTATCTGAGCCTTGGAACTCAACGAAATGCCAAGTATCTGGAAATCCGTGTTTGTCTTGCCACTATTAAAAGGTGGTGATCCAACGATTCTAAACTGTGCTGGATTATGGTGATATTTTATATACGAGTGCCCCTGCTCAGTGTTTGAGGTCGATAGATACTCTTTATCATGGAGCATTAAGATTCATTTTAAATTGCAAAGCACTTACGCATCCTTGCACTTAAAATGCCTGAGTTGGTTGGCTGTCTTTAGGCACTCGTAGGCTCAATCATTGGTATATTTTTATTTATAAAGGCATTTTGGTTTTGTTACCACCTTATCTGGGTAGTTTTATTTTACAGAAATGTGGAGGTTACTCTCTTCAGTCACATGATGTTTTCAGGCTTACAGTTCCAAGTGCCCGGACTGAGTTAGGTAAAAGGGCCTTTAAGGGCTCTGCCCCATCAGCATGGAATACACTGCAGGGTCACTTGAATCTTGCTGAACTGGTACCGTTTAATGACTTTAAGTCCATGTTGAAATACATAGAGTCAAACTCTTTAATTTGCAATTGTTTAAAAAAAATCATGTTCATCTTTAATTTTTGTTATACTGTGATTGTATGGTGTTTTATGTTGTTTTGTCATTGTCTTTGCTGACTTGCGTCTGCCTGTCCTGGCCAGGACACTCTCATTGAGTTTTTTCCCCTGGTTAAATAAAGGTTAAATAAAATAAAAAAGATAAGGTACTGGAACTGTATAAAGTTGAAAAAGGATATAAAAAGATATCAAAAGCCTTGCAAATGCCAGTCAGTCCTGTTCAATCACTTATTAAGAAGTGGAAGATTCAGGGACCTCTTGAGATCAAGCCAAGGTCAGGTAGACCAAACAAAGATTTCTGCCAAAACTGATAGAAGTTTTGTTTAGAAATCATAGAAAAACCCACAGGTAACCTCGGGAGACATACAAGCTGCTCTGGAAAAAGACGGTGTGGTTGTTTCAAGGAGCACAATACGACAATACTTAAACAAAAATGAGCTACATGGTCGAGTTGCCAGAACGAAGCCTTTACTGTGCCAGTGCCACAAAAAAGCCTGGTTACAATATGCCCGACAACACCTTGACACGCCTCACAGCTTCTGGCACACTGTAATTTGGAGCGACGAGACAAAAATAGAGATTTATAGTCACCACCATAAGCGCTATGCTTGGATAGGGGTCAACAAGGCCTATAGTGAAAAGAAAAACATCCCCAATGTGAAGCATGGTGGTGGCTCACTGATGTTTTGAGGGGGTGTGAGTGCTAAAGGCACAGGGAACCTTGTGAAAGTTGATGGGAAGATGAATGCAGCATGTTATTGGACAATACTGGCAGACAATTTGCATTCTTCTGCATGAAAGCTGGGCATGGGATGCTATTGGATTTTCCAACACGACAATGACCCTAAGACCACAAGGCCAAAATGACCCTCCAGTGGTTACAGCAGAGTTCAGCAGGTTCTGGAGTGGACATCACAGTCTTCTGACTTTACAGTTTTTCCCGATTGCTAAAACACTAGAAGTGAATGCCCAGACCAACGCTTCAAAACCTTACCCTTGCGTGCATTTCGTACACACAGGCACCAAATTAATAAAAATAGTGTCGGCATGGCACCGTAAACAATTCTGTAACAAACAGTGCAAAACGCTACACACACTGGCCAATGATGAAACACTGTGCAGTCAGCATGTCCAATCAATAGTTAAAACACACACGACTTTAGCAACACCCCCGCACACACAGTAAAACACTTAACCTGTAACTGAACACCAATCAGTCACTATACATATAATTCAGGTATGAGCACCTGTCGTGAGACAATCGCGAATATGGAGGCTGAAGGACCAAGGGGAAGGAGAAGATGAGGAAGAGATGGGAAGAGAGAGGAGAACGAGGAAGAGACGGGGGAAGAGGGAGAGGAGATAGAGGAAGAGACTCTTGTGAAAACCAGACGGGACTGAAACATCATCGGCCAAAGGGACATCGAGAACGTCGCCGGGCAGTGCGGGGGCAACATCACCCTGGGTCCCTATAACACTGCACACTTACTGACATTTCTGCATGCACTACATGCCGCGGTCACATAGGACGGACCAGGGCAGCCCATGTTTGTTGTCATCTGGGATAATGTCAGTTTCCACCGGGCTGCTCTGGTCCGGGTCTGGTTCGCCAACCACAACCATTTCATGGTGCTGTACCTGCCCCCTCATTCCCCGTTCCTTAACCCAATTCTTTTCAACATGGCGGTGGAAGGTGTATGACCGCCTACCACATGCACGCATGCCGCTCCTGCGAGCAATGGAGGAGGCTTGCGGAGACATCGAGGTGGGGTCAATCCACGGGTGGATACGTCAAGGCTGGCGATATTTTCCCTGTTGCCTTGGAAGGGAAAACATCGTCTGTGATGTGGACGAGGTGATGTGGCCCGACGCCAATTGACGGCGTGATCCCTGAGTTGTAATGGGAGTTGTTGTACTACCTGTACAATGTATAACTGAGGCTTGGTTGCGGGAATAAAAATGGTTTAAAAACTACAAATGACAGAACTGTCTTGAGTAAAGTTTACCAGTGTGTTGTGTCTGTTTGACTGTTTATTGTTCATGTGCATGTGTGTTCCCTATCGATCTGATTTTGTGTTAAATTTTTATTGCAGAATGGCAGTTTTGATATGGCAGTTAGATGTTAATCTCCAAGTGTTGTGTAAAGAATTCTTGTGTGTTGACTTTGGACACAATGAGTAAAATTTGTGTGTTTTAACATAACATGTGTTTTAACATTTATCTTTTTGCCCCAATATTTCGACAAAATAAAGGAGGCACATTGTGTTTTATTGTAATCAACATATTTTTTACAAATACAGAACTCGGCCCTGTTGCACTGATCTAGATAAAGGCTTTAGTCTACCTCCTTTGAACTAGCAGTGACCCCCCAAATGTAATGGTATTAGATGCTGCATTTGCCCAAGAGCTACCGCTGTTATGGGTTACATACACCAGGGCCCCTTTACGCAAATATGACATATATGTAGACAGATTACCCACACTTGAGGGACTTAAAACATGGGTGTGAGAAATAGCCACCCAGTAACCGTTGACCACCAACCACAGGTCAGTCTTGACACCATTGCTCCCACTCTGTGTGGAGAAGAAGAACTGGTAGACTCCATTGACTGGAGCCCGGAACACCCCACTCCTACGGTTGAAGGCTCGCCCAATGTTCACAAGAACAGTCTTGTACTTGATGCAGTTCATTTTGCCTGAGATGCTGCTGGGATAGGAGGCGAAGAAGTGGACACTTTTTTTCTGGGCTGCATGAGAGAAAAATATCACAGATTAGATCATTTGAAAATGGTCCATAATTGTTCATTGTGTTTGTAATACATATTGTATCAGGACTCACGTCTGGGTTTTTTCTTACACCTCCAGTTGATCTTGTCTCGACTCACACATGTCTCACTCCTCCTGCACTTTCCACACACAATGGTGTTGATATCTGTGATTGGAATAGTGTTACATGCAGAGTTGTAAAACGTAACAAAATGTACTTTTCTGGATTTGGCTGAGTTTTGGGAAGTTCCTAATTAAGACCAAAATAACAAGGTAAATGACATTCAAAACTAATCACTGATCTATGAAATGAAAACAAACAGTAAAAAATAATTGGTAACACTTTATAATAACCATCATTTATAGATGGTAAATTGGTAGCTAATTATTTTTTAGTAAATTATTATTTCACTATTAACAAATAGTTATTTCACTGTTAACAAACAATAAAATTATATTTAATAATATTTATTAATCATTATTAATGCTATAAATTAACTGTTTATTGTTGCACATATTATATCAATTATATTCAATATAAGCTATAGGTTATTGATTTTAAAAAGTCTGTCAACCTTTGAGAAACTGTTTATAAACATATATAAACATTACCTAAATAGATGGACCTGATATTCCCAGAACTTTTGTTCATATTTACTAATTGGTTTCTAAAACATATCCAAACATTTGTTTATTTTACCAGGCAAGTTGACTGAAAACACTTTCTCATTTGCAGCAATGGTCTGGGGAGAAGGGGAGGATAATGGATGAATGAGCCAATTGAGAGATGTGGATGATTAGGTTGCCATGATGGCATGAGGGCCAGATTGGAAATGTGTCCAGGACACCAGGGTTAACACAACCACTCATACGGATAGTGCCATGGGATCTTTAGTGATCACAGATAGTCAGGACACCCGTTTAACGTCCCATCCTAAAGACGGCACCCTACGCAGGGCAGATGTCCCCATGACTTCCCTGGGGCATTGGAAATGATCTTTAGACCAGAGGGAAGAGTGCCCGCTACTGGCCCTCCAACACCACTTCCAGCAGCACTGGTCTCCGATCCAGGGACTAACCAAGCCCGACCCTGCTTAGCTTTAGAAACATACCGCCATATGGTTATTATTTATAAGTTGCAATTGATTATTATAATACATGGCTAAATAGTTTAGAAACACTTAAATAATACATTATTTGTCAGTGGTTAGTCATTGGTTTTTAAACCTTCTATAAATATTGTCTGGATGGTTATTAAAGTTGCAACTGACGATTATAATACATTGCTTAAAGGTTAATAAATACTTTCTGAACCATCTGTAAACATATAGTTGGCCATTGTAAAGTTACGACTGAT
The DNA here is from genome assembly GCA_016801145.1 of Umbra pygmaea. Lineage (NCBI taxonomy): Eukaryota > Metazoa > Chordata > Actinopteri > Esociformes > Umbridae > Umbra > Umbra pygmaea. The sequence continues at coordinate 5,251 of JACXGM010021309.1, forward strand.
GTTTACAATACTTTACAATTACTAAATAAAGGGTTTGCAAACCAGCTATATGAATTATTGGAATGGCTATTATTAAGTTGCAACTGATGTTTGTAATAATTAGTCAATGATGAATATGTGGTCTATAAAACATCAAGTAACTTAATTTGGCACCAATAAATCTGTTATTGATGTTCCATAAAACAGTGATTTTTGCATTGATAATAGTTTGTCTTATCAGCAAATTGAACACTGTTTGGATACGGTTTACAAACCAATTAGTAACAATTAACTGAGTCATGGGAATATCTGGTTTATCTATTTAGGTAATGTTTATAGATGTTTTATAAATGGTTTCTTAAAGGTTTACAAACTATTTTTTAATCATTAACTAATAACAAATATTGTATATAAATGATATAATGTGTACAACAATAAACTGTTAATGTATAGCATTAATAAACATTATTAAATACAATTTTATTGTTTGTTAACAGTGAAATAACAATTTATTAAACATTAATTAACTATCAATTTACCATCTATTAATGATGGCTATTATAAAGTGTTACCAAATAATTAGTTATGGTCATTGGTAAGTTATGAACTACCCTTAACAGGTAATTTAGATTGTAATTAGGAACCTCCGAGAATGGGTGCACCCAGCCGGGTAATTTTACTTTGTATTTTTTACAACTCTGGTTAACTGTTCATAATGTTAAACCCTGGTAAAATACCACATTAAGAGTACTATACATTGTTCCATTTCTGAACCCAAATTATAGCAAATTCCTCATTTAAAAAGCTGCTTTATTAGAGAATCTCAACTGCAAAGCGTTATAGTCTGGAACGGTGTTTACTGTAGCTGAAAAAGACCACTACCTGCACAGTAGGCCAGTTGGCATGCTGAAGGTTTGGTGAACTCGTAGACATAATAATTGCCCCGGCACTTCTTCACTCTGATGGGTGTGGACCTAAAAGCGCAACACTTCTTCTTCCAGTGGCCACAAACGTTGCGAGTGACAATACCATCTTTCAGGTTTGGGTGAGGTCCGGCCAGCCACAAAGGAGCGTGGGTGCCACACTTATCCTGTGGCACACACCTCTCAGGCATCTGTAGACTCTGGCCCTTGTAGAAGAGGCGGTACCAGCCTCGCCACTTGACATGGCGGTCACACACCTTGTCCTTGGTGCTGGTGTTTGTGGCCCTCCAGGCTTGGTCCAAGATAGTGTAGCGACGGCAGGGGTCAGAGGGTCGGGCAGAGTCTCCATCTTCTAATGACCATGAGATGTCTTCTTCTTCATGGTTTGGGGGGTAAACAAGAGACGTGCTGCCTGCTAGAGATATCACATACTGTAGATAAACCAAACCAAGTTGTCATATACAGTACATGCTATATCTTATGAAGGAAATTAATAATTATACATTTGTTCTTATCCACAAAAATACAGCAAATGTCAGATAGTATATGTTGTTAAATTTAATTATGTTAATTAAATAATGCACTCTCCAAGAAAAGAAATGCAATGATGAAATGGACTGTCTCAATATATTTTCTTCACGAACCTATTTCTCTTGTTGTCTCGTTTAGATGTTTTGTCAGCATCTGTACATACATAAACACAACCAAAAAACTAAAAGTTTAGAGTAACACAGTTTGTCAAGGGAAATCAAATGTTTTAGAGTCAATCTAGCAAAAGTTCTCCATTCTCCTCAAGGGAGTGGTCTTATTCCCTTAAAGATGTTCTGGGTATGACTGTAGGCTCACAGGTATTTAATACATAAACACTTCAAAGAATGAAACTGGGTAAATAACAAATGAATACAAATAAATTAAGGGAAATTCATTACCTGACTGAAAGCAGTTTGGTGTTGCTTGATTATTGTTTGTTCACATTTCAAGTGTTCAATATCCTGAGAAATAACGCAATATTGTAGATGAAAATAACTAATGAAGAAATTACAATTTTGTATTATTCTTAATTGTAAGGGATTAGCAAAGATCATATCATGCATCGGAGAAAAAAGTTGTGAAACACAATTTTGCCAGTAATATTTTACCTTCAAAACAACAGCAACTTGCATGCTCAATGGTTGATCCTCCAGCTTCCAAACGTTAACCTCAACCTGAAAGAATGATTATTTTAGATATTTTGATTCTGCAATCATTTGGCCCTTTTATAGCAGTTTCTCATTATTAGTTAAAGGTGCTCTTTGTAGAATTTGATTTTTTTTTTAATGACCAGCTTCCAAAAGCTGTAGAACATTTATTTCATTAATAGTTTTAAATTACAATAAAATATTTAGATGGTATAAAAAGTACATACACTGCATATATTGACATTTGAACAGGAATTGCGATTAGTACATGATGAGTTTTGCATCCACAGTGTTTGTCAATGGGAAAACGCCGGTCTGTCTAATAAAATTTCGAATTCATTTATATATAAGCTGTTCATTTGAAGGAGAATATAGTTCTGCTGTTAAGGCCCAAAGTCTACAAATAGCACCTTTAATATGAATGGTTTTATAAAAAATAAACAATATTGGGAAAATAATGTTTTTGAAGCATAATATATAATTTCTAAGCAATGTAAAAAATTCTGTTCAGTTGAAACTTACAGAAGTGTCATTCCCCCCCAAGCCTACTGTGTAGGACAACATAGCAAACACCACCATATATAGCAAAACCATCTGGAAAACAGTGAAAAATCATTCAAATAATAATAACAGTTGCAATAGTTTTTACTTACTGTCCTATTCTAAAATACATTTTATTAAACTAATAATTGAATACGGAGAGTGATAAAATTGAATTTACCCAGATTTTTTATTCTTACCTTGAAACACTGCACCTCCATGTGTATTTCCAGGAACACTGTAAATTAGAACAGCAAGGTAACTAGTTTGCAAGGGCTCTAAAATCCCTATGGAATTTGTGTTAAAACAAGCTATTTTAGTATCCTGGAGCAAATGATTAATGTAACATGACCATGCAAGCTATTAGATATTTCCAACAGTGTAGGAATTTATATTGTTATGCAAGTTATGCACCACAATAATGCACTGGAAATAAAACATTTAAAAAGGGCATTCTCACCTCTTTAGGTCAGCATGTTGAAAAGCCCAAACTTTGTCTGTAGATGGATTTATATACTCATACACGGACACTAATGCAACAAAAACAAAATAGAGAAGTGCCAGACTTCAGTTTGACAGCATTTTAGCCACTCAACATTTGTGTTACTTTTCACAGCCAATATGCAGACGTGTACAGTAACTTATCATGTCATAAGCAGTTTTGGATGCAATGTGGTCAACAAGACCAGATAAAAACACTTGTTGGCTAAACATACTTAGTGCCATTGAAAGTATTTGCCTACTTTCTAACTCTTCTCTGTCAGAAAATATTTTTTTTCCAGATGTAATATTAAATGTAATATTAAAAAGAAAACATGGGTTAGCTGAACAAATCACATGCAATTTTTGTACTTATTGTCTCTGTTTAAATAACAAACTTATGCAACACCCAAAATTTCATGTGTAACTATCGTATGTCCCCTCAAAACATCGGCACTGTATACCAATATAGCTACAAAGATGGTGATGTCTGTTACATAAAGCAAACATGATACACTGGTCTAAATAGTCAAATTTGAAATAGCTATTCGGGAAAAAAGTTAATTCTCAGTTGGGGACATTAAATGTTTATTCGGTTAAAATCACATGCAAGATATAAAAGTCTGAAGCCAGATGGGAACTATAGGTGGTAACAGGCTAGTGTATCTGCATCATCTGAAAACTGTTGTGACATTGGGATTATATTGACGTGGCAAATATTCCATGTGATATGAAGTGTCATATCTGTACTCTTGAACTCTGTACAAAAAATGCCCAGTTCAGAAATTTGATGTAAAGAAAAACAAATGACACAAATGAGGTGTATTTTGCATCAAGTACCAGAGCGATGGAAGTATGTTAACAGTCAATGCTGCCCCCTGCTGCTCAGGTCCTTAAACATCACCACCAATGCTGATCTGTGTCTACTGTGGGCATGCTAGTGTGTGGACCAGCCGCGGTCGGTGGACCTTAATTGGGGAGGACAGGCTCATATTATACTCAGGACTGGAGTGAATGGAATGTTGCGCAACGCACAAAACCCAGTGTTTTTATTTTGCGCACCATTCCATTCACTCCGGTCCCGAGCGTAATACGAGCCCGTCCTCCCCAATTAAGATCCACCGACCGCGGCTGGTGTGGACACATGGCATCTGTCAGTTGTCTGTGTTGGTCACCCTCTGTCATCAAAAACAAGACTGAATTATTTTTGGTTTTGGTGCATGTTTAGCCATCTGGTGTATAGGTCCGTTGTCACACTCCTGCACATCCTGTATCTTTAGTTCATGTATTACTTTATTTATTTCTGCTACTCTTTTGGTATATTGTAGATATATTATGTTTATAAGGTGATTTGAACGATAGAATAAAATGTATTGTTAAATAACATTGTAACCTATTCTTAAAGTGTATGTAGAAACCCTTCCCCCACATGCACTTGCATGTCAAACTGTGAAGGAGGCATCAGTGATCTGAGGGGTGTGGGGTAAACAGATCACTGGATGTAAACAGTGGCCTTCTGGCCTTATATGGTGAGATTAATATGAGCAGGAGACTGGTTGTAAAACAACTCTCACTTGACTGTGCTACACTCAGGAGTTTCTATCTAGTCAATACAGCCAAAGGATGTGGTTCAGGTAAATAACACATTCTATGGCAGTGCTCATACTGGGGTTATGCTGAACATTCTGATTGTAGCAGATTACCTGTACCAATAGTTGATACCTGCATACACAGCATTATAAAATATGACATGCAATCTAAAAATAGTATAATAAGTGTCCCATGTCTGGACTAAATTAGCCATGGTGGTGTCAGACTTTAGACCCTACTGTCGTTCTTTTGCCAGTTGTTTACTGTAGAGGCCCCCTATCTCACACATGGCTTTAAGACAACTTAGGACAACCACAACCAGACTAGCTGTCAATCACTATTTAATGCATACCTCTTCATAGGGCTAAATCAAATTAATAATTTCAGACCTGTATATAAAAGGCCTGGACATTGGCAGGAGTTAAATTTGCAGTACAAATTCACATTTTCTTTCCAGCCCCCAATGGCCAACACTACGTCACAGAAACAGTACAAACAATTGTTTTGTCATTGAATTCACAGGTTTAATATACTACTTATTTACAACAATTTGAATGGAAAATAGTTTAGAAAATAATTAAATAGAATAGAGCTTTAAAACACAATAGAATATTTAACTTAACAGTTTAATATAAAAGTGTAAAACACAAAAGAGGACTGATGGGTTAATTTACAATTTCAAAACAATGCTTTAAACCTCCCATTTTGACCTGAATATCTAATATGCTATCGATATATGCATAAACACTAAGTAAAATCATCTTCATAACTCAGTTAGCCATGAAATCGGGCACTTTTACAACCAATGGCCAAAATAGCAGACGTCATCTTTAACACAAACATCCGATCACCACCACAGGCAATAGAACGCAGATAACAAAACATGTGTCAACACTTTCATCCTAAACACAGTGTACAGCATACTTCAAGATGGGTTCAGGTCTTTTCACAACATAGCTATTTTATGTATATATTGAGTTACAGGAATACAGAAAGAAAAACATAATTAACGTATAATAACATTTTGGTAAGCTTAGTATTGTACAGACAACTGGGACTGTTGACCATGGATAAACACACATTGTAGAAAAGTGGATTATTATCTTAGAATAAATAACATACTTGAGTCAATGGCACAATTTAGTAATTAGCAGCCTTCACATAGATTGAATTGTACATTGTTAATTATGTACATTTTCTGTAAAGAAGCATGTACTGTAGTGACTGTTTTTGTAGAAAACAAAACATATTTTTGAGGTAGGGCTGGGCATTATGACCTTAAATTAGTATCTCAATCATCTCAAATTTGTAGCTTCTAACAACTAAAGATATATACCTCGATATTTGGTTGTACTTTTATAGGTTTGAAAATGTGTACACGTTTATATATATATGTATATAAAAAATACTTTTTTGTTATTGAAATTAACTTAGAAATGGAACTTTCTTTATCAATTATGTGTGCAAACCACATACATTGTTTTGGAACGTTTGCCAATGTTGCTGATCTTTATTAATTTAAAATGTATTTCAGTAAAAGGATAATGCTCAATCATATCAGATTTGGTATGTAAAATTTGTCAGCTCTAGTTTGATAAGCTTGTTAAAACTGCAGGTGGAGAACCGTTATTTACATTTTTCATATCCTGCTCAAAACCAACTCGAACATACAGACCAAACTCGATATATCGCCCAGCCCTAGTTTGAGGTAGCATATTATTGCAGTCAGCAATTTATTGGTAAGCTCTCTCATGACCAGGGAATTGAATTATTCAGTGTAACACAGTACTGCATCAACTATGAACGCCACACATTCATCACCAGCTTGTCTGTTTACAGACCACAAATAGTCTCTGAAAGAGCTAAACCAACATACTGCATTGTCTTTTAAACCTGTGTTATGTTCCAAAGCACACAACATTCGGCCGACTTAAATGTATTTAGATGCCAGGCTGAATGCTAGCCTTCACTTAAATAATGTTACACTTTCACCTTTACATCACATCATCTGAGCAACATGTGGGGTATGGTCTCTGAATCTTCAAACCTAAAGGTTATATAAATATTTGTTTTTCCTAAAGTGCAATTATCCATTTTCTTCTGCAAACATTACCAACCTACAATCATGGTCAAAAGATTTGAGAATGCCACAGTACTAATTTTCACAAAGTTTGCTGCCTCAGTGTTGATGATGGCAATTTGCATATACTCCACAGTGTCATGAAGAGTGTTCAAATGTATTGCAATGAATTGCAAAGTCCCTCTTTGCCATGAAAATGAACTTACACCCCAAAAAACATTTCCACTGCATTTCAGCCCTGCCACAAAAGGACCAGCTGCCATCATGTCAGTGATTGTCTCATTAACTAAGGTGAGATTGTTGACGAGGACATGGCTGGAGATCACTCTGTCATGCTGATTGAGTTAGAATAACAGACTGGAAGCTTTAAAAGGAGGGTGGAGCTTGAAATCATTGTTCTTCCTCTGTCAACCATAGTTACTTGCAAGGAAACACATGGTGTCATCATTGTTTGCACAAAAAGGGCTTCACAGACAAAGGTAATTGCTGCTAGTAAGATTGCACATAAATCATCAATTTATCAGACCATCAAGAACTTCAAGGAGAGAGGCTCAATTGGGCACCCAATAAAGTCCAGCAAGCGCCAGCACCGTCTCCTACAGTTGATTCAGTTGTGGGATTGGGGCACCACCAGTGCAGAGTTTGCTCAGGAATGGCAGCAGGCAGGTGTGAGTGCATCTGCAAGCACAGTGAGGCAAAGATGTTGGAGGTAGGCCTGGTGTCAAGAAGGGCAGCAAAGAGGCCTTTTCTCTCCAGGAAAAACATCAGGGACAGACTGATATTCTGCAAAAGGTACAGGGATTGGACTGCTGAGGACTATTTTTATCTGATAAATCCCCTTTCTGATTGTTTGGGCCATCCAGAAAACACCTTGCCTGGAGAAGACAGGGTTAGCACTACCATCAATCATCAGCCAAGGGAGAGGGCTCACTCACAAATTTGCCTAAGAACACAGCCATGAATAAAGAATGGTACCAACGCATCCTCTGAGAGCAACTTCTCCCAACCAACCAAGTGTTTGGTGATGAACAATGCCTTTTCCAGCATGATGGAGCACCTTGTCATAAGACAAAAGTGTTAACTCAGTGGTTCGGGGAACAAAACATTGACAATTTTGTGGACAAACAAAAACCCACAAATCCTGACAATCTCCAGGCTTTGACCAAGCAAGATTGGGCTGCAATCAGTCAGGATGTGGCCCAGATGTTAATTGACAGCATGCAAGGGTGGATGCAGAGGTCTTGAAAAAGAAGGGTGAATACTGCAAATATTGACTCGTTGCATAAAGTTAATGTAATTGTCAATAAAAGCCTTTGACACTTATGGACTGCTTGTAATTATACATCAGTATACCATAGTAACTACTGAAAAAAAGATCTGAGAACACTGAAGCAGCAAACTTTGGAGACCAATACTTGTCATTCTCAGAACTGTTGACCACAACTCTACACTAAAAGCAGAACATGAAGAGCCTTGCATCATTGTGAGGACAGTATAAAACATGCTTTAGGTGACGGTTTGCCTCGGCTTCAGAGTGACAGTCCTCAGTCAACGTCATCACTACCATCCTCACTTTGTTACCCTGTAATTGGACAGGTCCAGGGGTTCTCTGCTGGGCACGCACCAATCGTCTGCCTCTTGGCTGACCTTGTAGTGCTTCAAAGCAGTCTTGTTATACACCGGGAGCCTCTCAACAGAGTCTGTAGACAAGGCCTGGGGAAGGAAGGACAATAAGCTGTATTTCAATGGGAAGTAAGTGAGAGTACTCTTTCAGTGTTTGTGTACCAGAGTGTCTGAAGGAAATCTACAGCCAGATGAGTTACAGAGCACTGATGTTGAGTAAGTCAACATTGTGTTAGAATGAGGCTGACCTTCATGTGGATTACTGCGTCTGTGCCGTATCCCTCCATCGAGTAGAGCTGCAGGTCTCCCTGGAAGTACTGAGCGTAGAGGCGGGAGATGGGGAGGCCATACCCAAATCCAGCCTGCAGATGAGAAGACAACATGGCTCAACTACAGCTTTTTTTAAACTCATGGACTGGGCCACGTTCGGCGGGACATTTTGGAAGTTCGTGTTGTGTAAACGTATTCCGTACGTCGCACCCTCCCGAACACGTCCCTGGTGTGTGAAAGAGCACTCACTAGTGGTGTCTGCGAGTACTGGCCCATCTTTGGTGTGGGGGCCGTGGTGTACATGTAGCTGAAGAGATTCTCTATCTTCCTGAAAGGGACACCGCCCCCCCTGTCACTCACCTACAGAGAGAAGGGAGAGTGAGGAGAAGGGAGAGCAGAGTCATGCATTGGAGACAGGTATAATGATAAGATGTTGCCAGGCAGACTGAATCTACTCTGCATATTGCCAAGGTAACCTGACAACAAGGCCTGCATTGTGTTACGTCACTGAATGCGGGGAACAAGAAGTACTTAGATGGAGTTACTACTGTTTTTTTACTACAGCTCAGCTTTCAGCACCATAGGAAAGTTGGACACCTGGAAAAAAGCCCATCAGGAAAGTTGGACACGTGGAACTGGAGCCAGACCTGCTTAACTGGATTCTTCCTTTTCTGGGAAAATGTATAGACATATAGAAAGCGTTGTGTGGAAAGGGATTCAATTTCAAAATCCTACAGGACGTCTAATGGTCCCAACCACACCATGAAGAAAGAGGAACATCAACTTGTCAACCTCAGGTGGCTCCAGAGATTCAGCCAAGGACCCTCAAACTTCTACAGACGCATTATCAAGAGCAGATGCTCAGGCTGCGTCACTGACCGGTACGCCAACTGCACCGCCCCGAAGAGTATGGCTCTTAAGAAGGTGGATATCAGCCAAGAATAAAAGCAGACATTTTTCACATTTAAAAAAACGTCCTATCTGATGAGTCTTTTGTTTAATTGTTCTCGTATTATAATGCCTACTAGGTTGCCATTTAGGCTATTTGCAAAGTATATTTTGAGATGGAACTAATTAAAGCTTATACTGTTTACTTTGATTATTAATAATGACAGCGTATCCTAGTTTCTGCCAACCCCAAAGACACACATTCAAATCACTAATACACTGAATTGTCTACTTAAATGCTGCCTACTTAAATCCTGCCTACTTAAATCCTGCCTACTTAAATGCTGAAATTATCCCTGATTATTTGTCATAGTTAGGTTTCATGTGACATTCAGTGCTGCATGATTTGATGTTCTTCTTTCTACAATCTACATTTATCTAGCATTTAACACCAGTCTAACTACCACCTGTTTTCTGAGTCATCCTCAAATACAATGAACCCATGTTTTCACCTCGTTATGTCGTGATGATAGCTGTCAATTATCGATGGAATTGTAAAATCGCTGAACCCTAAACTTATCAAGGAAAAACAAAGGCTTCCATAACAAAACCATCTGACAGTTAAACAGCCCATCTGCTATGCATCCAAAGCAGCACCACAGAGATCTGTTGAACATCCACACACTAAACACACACTAGCTTATGCACATACAGTCTTCCTTGCCCCACACATCAACCGAACATACGTGGTGTTTACACACAAACACACACATCACTCTTGCACCAGGTTCATAATGAACCCTGATCACTTTCCATTTTTATTCATAACCTCCTGCACACTTGATTATTGCATTTCTCAGTGCCATCAACACTAAGATGTACAAACAGACATCCGTTTGGACGAGCGGCTTAACCTGATGTTTATGTTATTATACATGCTTATGCTGTTGTCTAATTTCTTATCATCTCATTATCTTACAAGGCACAGGAGACAAAATAAGCATTTCAATACACCCGGTGTGACATTTGTATGCAACCAATTAAATTGTAATCTTAAAATGGAGGTCAACAAAGACCAATATTGTCTTGGTTTAACATTATCACATTTTTAAAAGGTCAAAATCTTGTATAACAGCTTCAAATAAGGATTTGGAAATGAAGTAAAGAACAACAGGAAGTTGAACTATGAACTGTTTGAAAATTATGTTAATGTAAATACACATTGATTTCTTTCTTTTAAACAAAGCAATGTAATTCACCACCATACTTAACCTTAATTGTGAGATCCTCTCCTCCAATAGCCACCATAACTTCAATGGGTGGGATACTATTGCTGGCTTCATGGTGCTCAATCGTAGCTCTCATAGCATTCTGGAAGATGGAATAGACACACTCAAATTCAGGTTAAACTGATTAACATGTTTACCACGGAATTCAAAAGCAGTTCTGCCATACCTTGAAAAGCTCGAACAATGAGTGGTAGAGATGAGACGGCACGTAGACAATGCTTATTGGTTGTTTCTTGTTGTTAACTGGGTAAAAAGTCATAAACAATGTATGCAGTTCAAAAGCCATTTGGAAATTAAGTGTCATTGACTGAGATTCTGTTGACATCCACTTTTATTATTAAGGGGAATTTTGTCCCAGTGTCAACATAGTTGAAGGCAGCCAGCCATTGCCACTTATCCATTATTCTGCCTCACTGGAATAATGACTTGGCTCTCAGGTCCAGATGGCACTGACTGTTTATACATGTAGTCGATCTGACAATGTCATCCAAGGCTCTCAAACTGGCACAAATAATTATTGTCCATCTGCGTGTGCGTCATAGGTGATATCGGTGGGAGAAGTTGGCTTGGTTCTTACCGTTGATTTCTTGCAACATCAGGTCTGGTGAGCTCAGATAGTACTGGTCACAAACCATCTTGGCGCTCTGGTAAGCATCTGGACAAATGCAACCCAATAAAATAAAGAAAACGGGTGTTTGTTTTCAAACCTGGAAAAATCACTGATGTAATATTTCACAGCATAAAAATGTATACACACATACATCCGTGGAGTATGACAAGTCTTTGCTGAACTATAAACGCTCAAAAGTAAATTAAAGATGTATATTTGGTTTTACCTCGGACCACCTCGGTGACTTCACAGTGAGGGTCGATACTCCCTATTGTGTTGGGATGATTTGGATTTGTTGAGCCATCAAAGACAAGAGCTGCAGTGAAGACAAAATGGAGTAGATTAAAATCCAAATTCTCTGAAACCCTTAAATGCTTTACAATCAAAATCTTCTGTTTGTGTGGGAATGGCTACTCTACTCTGGGTTAGAGGCATTTTGCTACTATTTGTTGTTTGGTTTCTGTGTTTTGGGCTGTCTTCATTTTGCTATCCAGAGCCAGTGCACACTCTGCTCTGGCAAATTTCCTTGATGACCCGAGAAAGTTGCTGTTAACCAAACGTAAACAATGTTACACGAACAGCTACAGAGGCCTATACTACAAAGCAAGTTCAACATGCCCTGGATG
>JACXGM010021310.1:6396-17426 GCA_016801145.1 Umbra pygmaea
CTATGGCCCTGTCTCGTCGTCTCACCTATGGCCCTGTCTCGTCGTCTCACCTATGGCCCTGTCTCGTCGTCTCACCTATGGCCCTGTCTCGTCGTCTCACCTATGGCCCTGTCTCGTCATCTCACCCATGGCCCTGTCTTGTTGTCTAATCTATGGTCCTGTCTCATGGCAAATCCCAATTGACTTGGAAGAGTTGAAGACTACGCCACCTCCCATTTGTGCATCTCACCATTCCTTAAAAACAGGTTATTGTGCACTTTTAGCTCTGTGGCCTGTGTTTTCTATTCCTGTACACTAATATCCTAGTCGTTTTTAGAGATGCTCCTGCCAGTACATCCCATGTGGAACATTTGGTCATTGGCAGCATTTGGAGCTGTTGAATAAATGTCAACAAGGCTGAGTTCATCTGAATGAAGTCATTGACACTGTGGCCATGATTGAGATAAGAATAACTAAGGAAAATACACCATCCCTGTCCACTGGTGGTGACCCAACATGGCCAGAGTTAGTCCTCTCAAGAAGGCAAGAATAGCTACAGACCTCGTATCTCTTGTCTCCTTCATCCCAAAACACTTCAGTGCTGTCGCAAAGCAACTCTCCTGTCATCTCTCCAAAAACTCTCATTGACCCTAAACAGTCAAGATTCAAGATGGGGTACTCAACTGCATCCAGAGGAACACTGCCCGGGCTGACACACTCTGCTCTGTACTCACTCTCCAAGATCTCTCCTCTTTCTTTGACACTGTAAATCCTCTCCTCCAATCCTCTAAGGACTGGGATTGCCGTTCCTACCAAGTGATGTGGAGAAGATCTGTTTCTGCCCTGCCATATATCACTGCTGGTGTTCCACAGGGCTTGGTTCTAACCCTAACCCTAATTTACTCCTCATTAAGTCAAATGGCTCTGTCATATCTTCTAATAGTCTCTTGTATCATTGCTATATGCATGGCACTCAGACATTTTTCTCTATTAACCACTCTGGCACCCAGCTGGCGAAACACATCCCTGCATGCAAGGCTGACATATAGGCTCTCTCAAGATGACAGAGCTGTTCTTTCTCCAGTAAAGGCTTTTCTGCTCCATGACATGACATCACCATCAACAACTCCACTGTTCTTTTATTGGGACTCTTATGTACAAATATTTCAAATGCCCATTGAGAAAAAAGGAAAATTCTATCACATTAGAATAACTCAAATAAATAAAAAGGAAAGTAAGTAAGTAAACTGATAAAAAAATGTATGATTTTCTAGCAAAAGAGGAATTTGTGGTCTTTGGTAAATGTAGTCTAGTGCTGCTATAATTTTCTACAAATACATACAAAACATATTCTACTTCTGTTAACATTTGTGTTGTATCAGGTACAATTGCTAAACTAATGTTTACAAATTGCACATAGGCATGCTGATGTCTCCTATTAGCTGATAATCAAGACACTCAGGGCAAGCTATGTTTTAAAATGTATTTTCCAGACATTGTGTGTTAGGATTTATTTTTAAGCCATACGGCTAAGCAGGGGTGGAATAATTTAAGCGATGAATCAATTAGATGTCTGATACACGTGAATATTCTTTGAGGTTTTGCACTTGATTATGTGAACACTGCATGTACTTCAGAGGTGTTTAGCAGGCTATATATTACATGAAGCCTCAACTGAGACTGTCAATGAAGCGTTGATAACGAGGGCCGTGGAACCCTCTGTTTCCATGGTGCACACGTCACTTCAATTACTCAGGGAAGGATGAAACAGCAACGCAGCTGTAGATTTTGAAGCAGAAATCCCACAGGTGCAAATACTTTTTATGTTCATTTGCACACATACATTTTCAGGTTGGTATGCGAGTGAAACTGTCACACTGTAGACAGCTGTCTGTCATGTCCCCCAATGCTGAAACCAGTTTCCCCTTCAGGCTACAATTGCAGAGTCCTTTCCCATTTTCAGGAAACACCTGAAACTTTAAAGACTCCCTAAAATAACTCAAACACCCACTCCATGAACTCTTTAAACAAACGTGTGCTCTATTTATTTGTATATCATCCTAGCACTGAATTAATTCATTTCAATCTATATACTATTACTGCGTTCCACGGTTGTGCCACGTAGCCATCCAACATGCACCTGCGCTGTGTTACAAGTGAGTTAACAGGAGGCAGGTGCGTAAAGCCATAGTGGAGGATTTAATGAAGAAACACAATCATAACGGAAACAGGAAAACAAACCCTTTCAAAAAATAAAACAGAAGGTGCAACAAGGCGCTTGTCTGGCAACAATAACACTAGACTAGAATTACCTACTGAAAACATCTGTGTATATATATACACGTACATATAGCTAAAGCAACAACACAGCGACACAAATAAAAGGCAAAAGATGACAGACAGGGAAAGATTAAATAGAGGGACTTAAATACATATACTATACAATCCATTGGATGATTGTTGGCCAGACGGCTCAGCAGTTAGGGAGTAAAAATTGGAGTCAAAAGACTGCCGGTTCGATTCCTTGCTGTGCCAAACATTGCTGTGTACTTGGGCAAGGCACTTCACCTTAAGATGCTCAAGGGAGAATGTCCATGTACATAATGTCAGTCGCTGCAGAGAGTCTGCTAAATGACAAAAATGTCAATGTAAATTTAAAGATGAAGGGGAATTATCAATCGTCCAGGAGGAGGTAATGATGACAAGAAACAGAGTCAGGCGACGATGAAACAACCAACATTATCCTCTGGGCAAGAGCATTGGATAAATTACTGTATGTGTGCAGAACAGCGGCCATTGAGTTTTGAATGGGGAAGCAATACCTGGTTTAAAAGAGGTCTCTTGACTATACTGGTAATGACATTGTAATTCAAGACAATTTTTAAAACAATCACCCCCTTCAACCTTTTTTGGTTAAACCGTAATAACCTGTTATACCAGTCCTTCTTAGCACCTAACATCCCACTACTGAAAGACCTGTGCTTTAGCTCTGCTGTAGTAATCTGACCTGTTGGAATTAGTCACTGTGCCACCAGGGTTGTCCAGGGTTTCCCATTCATTGAGGACAGCTGGAGATACAGCCTTTATCCTAAAGGCCACCCTACGCCCTATAAAAAAGTTTTGCACTATTTGGACCAGGGCCCATATACGTAGGGTCAAAAGCAATGAACTAAAAAAGGATTAGGGTACTGTTTAGGACACTGAGTCGATGGAGGAAAGTGGTGTCGATGGAGCCTAGTTAGCCTACCTCCGTGGGAGACTTTGGGGGCTGATATGTTTCCATATTCTGAAGAATTAAAATGGGTAGGCATTAACAGCCATTCCAGCATGAAAGCCTATCCATGTGTGTGTGTGTTTGCATGAAAGAGACAGTGTGAGTGAGTGAGTGAGTGAGTGAGTGAGTGAGTGAGTGAGTGAGTGAGTGAGTGAGTGAGTGAGTGACTGACTGACAGTGTTAGCAGAAAAAGAGTGAGGATGAGAGAGAATGTCAGCTAGAAAATGAAAAAAATAGATGGATCCTGACCTCATCGTTGGTCAGTGAAAAGAGAAACTACCTTCACTAAACCAGGCCAGAGCTTCAATCAAAACATTTCAATTTCAATTTTACTTGGTGGATTAAGTTTAGATTTCTTCCATTGACTTGTAGGTAATGTTGACTAAAGCGGAAGTTTATAATGTTTGGTTAAAGAAAACAGAATCATGTGCTAGAATTTCTTTTGGTCCACAAACCGACTCATGAGAGAGATCACAACAGGTGCCTTGCAACTACAACGTTTTAAAACGACTACTCTACAGGACTTCTTCTAAACTGTTACCAGGTAAGCTCTGTCTTTGCCTGGTTTCTGTCTGAATCTTAAAACATGGTTATGTATAACTTTTAAAAAGTCATTGTTCTGTTCACTAATAAGTTATAAAACAAATCTGAATCAGAACTAATATTAATCTCACATGGAAAGGCAAACTAAATGAAATGAACCTTAACATTGAGATGAACCCATCTAGTTAGTCCGTGGCTTTGTCTTGAATACTGACAGAATTGAAGGGACAACTAAATGTGCTTGTCTCTACAATCGAAGCACTGTGCCAAAAGGTTTTAAATATCAGCTGGCCAAGCTTGACAAACGTGGACAACCAGAACTGCTTTTTCAGGTTTTTAATCTTTCTACAGCCTATTTGACTGTGACAGTTTCTGTAATACAAAAAATGATGACAAATTGCTTGGGACCTGTTATCAGTCAATTTAATAACACAATGTTTCAGATGGACAATAAGTATGCTCCTCAAACAAAATGGGTTGACCTGATGAGATACCTAAAACTAAAGTTCAGGTGAGGTAGTGGGCTACATACTGTATATCAACTGAAAAGGTGCAAGGTTTAAGCTCTAATCTTAAGCTCTACTATAGCCTACTTTTTAAACTGTACTCCAGATTGGATATTTAGCAAGTATTCCGAGTAGGGTAGGAATAAGCATGCATTTTACGGTATGTGGTGTAATTGAGGGCCTAGGATTCTCACCTCAGGGCGATCCCTCAGACTGTTGAACCTGGGAAGCTCTGGCAGCTGAGAAAAGCGGCGGTCATAGATGCAAAGGTGCAGGTGCTTGTCAAGGACACGGAAATCCTCATAGCTGCGCTTCACAATCCAACTTCGGCTCTGTGGAGCAAATTAACGACAGAGGCAGACAGTGGGAAGAAGATAAGAGATGTTGATTAAAAAACAGGGGAGGTGCATGAGCAATGAGCAATGAGCCATTTGCCACTTAACTAGCCTTGTAACAGATACCATTCCATATGCCCCTTGAGGCTTCATTCAGAATCCAATGCTGGAACATGATAACAGGAAGGTGTATAACCTAGGTCTATACAGGTCAATCACTTTAAATACCTACGCAAGCCGAAACTAAAAACCAGTCAAGCTGATTTAGTTTTGAAATTTTGCAAGAAAAGATTTTCATATTATTGAAGTTTGTCTGGTTCCTAAACTGCTTTAGTTTGTGAGAAGCAGGAATTAAGTTTACAACAGTCCTTTCCCAACACGTCTATGGCAAATAGAAGCATTCCTTCTAACAGTTAAGGATTTGGTGTTCCACTGTCTTTGTAGATATTGGTTAATCAAGTTATGGTAGTAAAAAGAGGCAAAGCCTTGTTCAATCAACAATTGCCTAAACGTTCCTGCTTTATCACAAGCTTACACCGCATTCCAACTTATTATGCAAATTGGAATTAACAATGTCACACATGAAATATTTTGTTTTTCAATCAAAATCCTGGATGGCATTGTGTCTCTGGGCTCTTTGGATCACTGAAATCAATCCCAGACACCTGTGATAAATACTTTGCCAGGTGAGCCCAATTAAAGGAAAATTATTTAAGAAGGATGTTCCACATTATTAAGCAGGCCACAGGTTTCACTACTATTCGGCCACCCCGAACCAATGCTCACAAGCAGAAATGGTTGCAGTGGGCCCAGAAATACATGAAGACTAATTTTCAATCAGTTTTGTTTACTGATGAGTGCCATGTAACCCTGGATGGTCCAGATGAATGGAGTAGTGTCGTGGATGGCCACCATGTCCCAATAAGGCTGCGATGTCAGCAAGGCAGTGGTGGACTCATTTTTTGGGATGGAATCATGGGAGAGAGCTGGTAGGCTCCTTTAGGGTCCCTGAAGGTGCAAAAATGACCTTGGCAAAGTTTATAGATTTTCTGACTGACCACTATCTTCCATGGTACAAAAAGAAGAACCGTACCTTCCAAAGCAAAATCATCTTCATGCATGACAATGCATAATCTCCTGCTGCAAAGAATACCTCTCTGTCATTGGCTGCTATGGGGATAAAAGGAGACAAACTCATGGTGTAGCCCCATCGTCTCCTGACCTCAACCCTACTGAGAACCTTTGGAGCATCCTCAACCAAAAGATCAATGAGGGTAGGAGGCAGTTTGCAGCAAAACAGCAGCTCTGGGAGGCTATTCTGACATCCTGCAAAGAAATTCAAGCAAAAACTCTCCATAAACTCACAAGTTCAAAAGATGCAAGAATTGTGAAGAAGGGGTCCTATGTTAACATGTAACTTGCCCTGTTCAGATGTTTAAAATAGCTTTTGATTTCAGTAAATTTGACCTCCTAATGCTGGAAATTCAATAAATGACCATTACCAGTTCTTTACAACTTATAAAATGTTTTAATACTCTGTTGTGCATAATCATTTGGAACTGTGCATTTTTAGTTTTTTTTTTCAATATTGTTTTTTAATTGGTTGGTTTGTTCAATGAAATTCAGCTTATACCCTAATGGTTGGTGAATTTGTTCAGTGTATGCAGGGTGAATACATTTATTTTTAGGATTAAGATATTTGGAGTTAATACTATTTTTTTCAGAATATTTAAATCAGGAATTCTAACTGGCGAAGAAGACAAAGCCAGTTAAAACTATGCTCCTAATGTTTGAAGGTATTTTATGCCTTATTAAGTGTTTTACCTGAAAGAGCATTTGGACAGCCCGAGCTCACCGCAGCAGTACATGTGCACCCAAGACACCGGGCCTACACCTCTGGACCACCTCAGCCCATCTAACAATATTGCTTGTATTGTAGCATGTCTAGTTAATCATCACTGCAGTTCACATTTAGTTCAGAAATGTTAGAGCCTATGATGGTTATAGACTGCTTGATCTTTTAACATTCAGCGAAAACAACAAAACTTTATTTTAGATTGGACTGAATATAGCTTTAATGGTGTTGGGCTGAATAGATCAATTTTGGGATCTATTGAAAAAAAGATTCATTCACTGAGGCTATTTAGGTTGAAAGAAGAACTCAATAGCCCTGCAGATGTGAACATTAACTGTTAGTCGACATTCAATCATTGGGGTAAACACACATGCCGCCCAGGGATTATACATATTTTTTTATGATTTGCAGGCAAATACAGCAGATATGAACCTCTGACTTGCATCGCAAGTGGCATCTAATTTCCTACACAGTGCACTAAATGTTAAACTTTGGGCACAAGGCAACAGCCATGCACTAAATAGGGGAAATGGAACAATCTGAAATGGACCCAAGGCTAATGTAGCAGTGACCAATAAATGGGTCATGACTCATTGGGTGAAGATGAGCGGGGGAGCAGAGAGGAACAGTGAGAATGGAGGCCAGCTGACGTTCTGCTGGTGTCTGCTATATGCTTCTGAAAGCTCAGCCAGATCAGAGCACTGTGTAGCCTGTATTCCTCTGAAAGCTTCACAGACGATCCCTTTAAAGGCTGTCAAAAAGATCTCCATACCCCTATTCACCATACGCCTCAACACCAGTCATACATTCATCACCTCTTTCTTAGTAACTTCCAGAATTACCGCCCAAAGAACCAACGTTAGAAAATGTTTCTGTTCTCATTCCCTCTTAAATCTGTTGGTCTGTTTCCTCACTATGAATAAACCTGAATCCCAATTTTCATACGCTGACATTACCCTGTATAAGTACAAAATGAGTTAACTTTCCCCTCAGCTCATCATTGCCTTCAAGCAACTCCAGTCATTCTATTTTCTATGGATTTGTGCCACTGTTCCATTTTAAATCCATGGGAGCAAATCCACACATAGAAAGCCCAGATCCAGAGCATAGGTGGGGAACCTTGTATGCTTTGATTAGGCCCAGAAAGATCCCTCTGACCAGGACTGGAATGACTGGGGCTAAAGTAACTGGAACCGCAGGGCATCGCCCGACCCACTGACTCTGGTGTAGCCATAGGGGACTAAAGCACAACTGATTTAAGCCAAAATGATGGCTATACCTGTATAGTTCTACATACCACTTCATGTGCTCACATGTCCCATTTTCAAATGCTGGGACTTCCAATCAGTTCATTTTGTTTGTCTGTTGACTTTTTGGAACAAAAAATACATTTCCTGTGAGCAGGGTTCTCCTTGATCTATTCTGTTTTCTCTGTACCCAGAGGTACTGTGGTAATTGTGTACCCTCCTTTCATCCGTTTCTTAGGGAACAGTGCAAGAGTGATTCAGTTTCCCTTTCCAATGCCAAGCCAGGGAGAGCGAAAATTTCCGAGAGCAGAGCCACACGCTTTTCCGCTGCATTGCCAAGGTACTGTAGTACAAATGGAATATGATGCAGAGGAAACATGTGTGAATCCTGAATGCAGGGAGTCAGTGAAACGGGTTGGACTAAATCTAGCAGGGTGTTTGGTAACTGTGCTCCACTGTGGGTATGACAAAGCACATCGTTTGAATTCAAGATAATTTTATTTAGTAATGTGGAACAATGTGAAACTTTCACAGACCAGGAATTCCCTTCGAATACCAGAAACACCAGACCAAGTCATGACACAAAAATCTATTTTCATATATATTTTGATAGACAATCACATTTAAGCAAGGATTTTACTGACTTGCCTTTCTAGGTCTTTGATGAAAGGGAAACGTAACTGTTTAAGGATGGTATGCCAGATGTCTTTTCCAGGTTGAGTGCTTTGTTGCTACTCAGCACCTCAGGTTTCACAGTTCATTTCCTTTCCCATGAAAACCTTCTCATCATTCTTTCTATTTAGCTGTTTGGTTGTTTCTACAACCTCCAACCCCAACAGTGTTTCAGTCATGCTAAATGGAATTGAAAATCCCTCACAAGCTGATAGAGAGGGGTCTGTTGCGTTGCCCAGTGGGCCAGTAAACTTGGGCCCAGAGCTTATGTCAAAATGAAAAATCCAGTTGTCCGGTCCCAGTGCAAAGCAATTAACCTTCACAATTGCTCCCAGATTGTTGCTGTAAATACAAATGTCTTCTTAGCATACTTGCCTGGTAAAATAATGTGACAATTGTATCATTGAAAAAAATGGCCATGTGATTGTGTTTGGGGGTGCGTCCGTGCAAACTGACTGAAATTGTGCATGTAGTGTTTTTATTTAAGTTAAAAATAGATTGACCCATCTGTGTGTTTGAGTGAGAGAATGGGTTTTACTAAATTGTCCCTAAATTCTTGTTGAACCAGAAAATGTGTGTGTTCACCATACCTGGCAGTATATCTGCACCAAGAACACCGGCTCCTTGGACTCAACGCCATTCCGTGTCACTTCGCTCTGTTCATCTGCCAAGGACAGCTGGAATCCAGAGAAAAGGAGAGATGGGGACATGAGAGACTACATGAGAGACTACATGAGAGACTACATGAGAGACTACATGGAGAGACTACATGGAGAGACTACATGGAGAGACTACATGGAGAGACTACATGGAGAGACTACATGGAGAGACTACATGGAGAGACTACATGGAGAGACTACATGAGATGCATACTGTAGTTCTTCATGTTTTGGGTCTCAGGTCAAATGGCACAAGGGTGTGGATGCGTTTAGATGACCTATAATTCAGTTTAAACAACCCTTCAAACTTTTTTCCTTCCAACGAGAGCTGCAAGAGTTTTAGTCTCTAATTAGAACCAAAACAAAAGAATCCTTCACAACCACTAAACCCAGCCTCAGGGCTCGTATTCACAAAGCGTCTCAGTGACAACCCAGGATCCTTTTTCCCTTTTAAACCATAATGAATATACATTGTAGATAGGTGGAATCTAGTCTTGGATTAGCACAACATTTTTAAATAGAGGCGGAGTATCCATCCACCCCCGCACCTCCACTGAACAAATGACTTCACATGACAGAATAAAAGCAAGCTCATCACTGACAGAGGACAGAACCAAAAACGTCACTATTACGACTGATCCCAATCCAGATAAGCTGGCAAACAAAAGGAGATGACGTTGAAAGCTGTTAGAACTAAGCATTAAAAAAGCGGGGATATTCATAAGAATGTTTGATGGGAATCATTTGTTCCTGACTGAGCCCCTCTGGCTGCCCGTCCTTATGAAATATAGATGAGGCCCATAAGGACTGGAGGTGAGCATCTGTACATGTGACCCAGCTGACCACAGAGAAAATGATATCTGTCTTATTTTTATTAGCGCAAGCCAAAAGCAGTCTGAAAATGTCAAATACGTTGTCTTATTGGATGAGGTCAAAGAGTCCCTTGTGGTTTTAGTCTGCTTGCTTCTGTCTGGTTTTGATGTGTTCAGGCCAAATTTGAGGCCATTGTACATTTCCATTATAGGCCATATTTTTCACCAATGCCAATGTAAAGCGAAATAGATTTTTGCCTGTATTAATTTAGATAAAACTTAGGCTATGTTTTGTAATAAAATAAGAATTAATAAAAAGCATTTTGAGAAGTTGAGCATTCCACATACGGTAGTTGCACGACAATAAGGTTCAGGAAATTGTATTGTAAGAGTGGACTGTTGCGCCAGTCAACGCCAGTGCCTGGAGCTGAAGCAAAGAGAACGGGGTTCACTAACACAATGTTGCTATTGCAGAGGCCATTTTTACAATCCACCATTGATTGCTAGACAAGGGAATTGATGGCTGGTGAGGTCAATTCATGCACAGACCACAGACACAAAAGCACAACAGCCTGAGTGTTTCACACCATCATGGATACACACACACACACACACACACACACACACACACACACACACACACACACACACACACACACACACACACACACACACACACAGAGCTGTCCTTGGTCTAAAAAGCCTCAACAGTATCTTCCAGGCACCAGACCATTCAACAACCACACAGGAAACACCTCCCCCTAAGCAACGCACCATTCTTACACACAAACACACACACAAACACCAAAATATTCATCCACAACAACACACTTAAGAAAACCCACACATCTCTGCAGCCCATTGCGGAGACTGACATGTCATTAAGAAGAGAGCTGGGCATGCATAGTGGGGAAACGCAACTAAGCACTGACTTCAGCAAAAAACAAACATAAAATATAGCTGCAAGCAGCGATTGCGGGCCCAAGCCGCTGGCACCGCAACCCCGATGCCTTTAAGCCGCTGGCACCGCAACCCCGGTGCCTTTAAGCCGGTGGCACCGCAACCCCGGTGCCTTTAAGCCAGTGGCACCGCAACCCCGGTGCCTTTAAGCCGGTGGCACCGCAACCCCTGTGCCTTTAAGCCGGTGG
>JACXGM010021311.1:0-17327 GCA_016801145.1 Umbra pygmaea
CTTCCAGAGGGGGAGCTAGCTTTTGTCTTCTCCTAGAACCCCGTGGAGACAACATAACCTTTACAAGTAATACTACCAAACTCCCTTTATGGGTTGATCAAAACCAAAATCACATAGGTACAGGTTTAAATGTGTGACATACATTGGGGTTTTCCCCCTTTCCATGAATCTTAATTCATCCCAGGAGGGATAAGAAGTCAGCTGTTGAAGGAGTCATTATTTGGTCCTATAAACATTTATTTCCCACTACAAAGCTAGGTCTCTATTCACTTCTATAATCGTTATTTCAAAGCAAACGGACTACGCGAGTATAACGTTGTATTTATTAGCAGCGTGTGCTAGCAAATCAACAACCGGTATGCTAGGTAACGTTAATGTTAGGATTTGACTTCGGTTTTGGAAAGGGAAAAAAAAGGACACCCCCCTCCAACCTCTCTGGGAAAAGCGTATATGTTAAACAACGTTTAACCATATTTTTGATAAAACTACAACGGTAATAACCTGCCGAGACCAAAAATATGAGACGCCTGTGTTAAAGTCAATGGAGCGCTGTGAGAAAGTGTCGGACCTCTGTGGGAGCTCGTTCTTGGCTGTGCTGTGACTGGTCAATCTACTCTCTAGGGTGTGGCTTAGCAAAAGGCGAATTCATGATCTAAGCACACCAATGATCATTTGAGTGCCATTATAAAACATTCACAGTAAAATAGTACACCGACTGAAAATTGACCATTCTAAAGCAATCTACTTGTACAGAATTGTTAATGACATCAAACTACTTCTCACCATCTCACATTAGGAAACAATAGTGTGATTAAAAAATGTCATTTAATTAAGATCCCATGGGAAGATGCATTGGCAGATGTTAGCTGACAGTAGGACACTGCCTGGTGTCAGTTTGTTCCTGTCATGTGTTCTTTCTTTGACCTTATGTCCATTGGTGCATGCAGCCATTTGAAAGAAATATGTATTTGGAAAGTAGCAGTTGGGGAGGACAAGAAAAGAATGAGTAAGTAACAGATTAAACACACATGCAGCACCTTCCTGTTCTCATTCTTATTCTCCGTGTCTTTCACGCAGACACACACAGTGAGCGAGAAAGAAAGAGTTCCCCACAGACGGTGATGAAGACGGAAGGAGAAAGAGAGAACTGGAAGCCAAATCTGCCCTCAGGGCACAATAACTCACCGTTTAGCTTCCACAGCAAGTCACCAGATTAGGTCTGAATCACATTTCTCCCCCTGCTCAACCGTCCGCCATCTTCTCCAGTTGTCATTAGCATGATGCCAGGGTAGTGACTGTGAAATCCACATGCAGTGTTACACTTATCCCCCATATCGGCCTGGGAGTGGCACTGAAAATCTAGAGTGAGGAAGAGTGGGAGAGAAAGAGGAAAATAAATGGTAAGAGAAAGACAGGCAGAGAAAAAGGACACTGAGTTAGAGAGAAATAGCAATAACAGAATGAAATACTTCTTAATGGGGCCACTTTGTCAGCGTCATTAAATAATGGAAAAAGAAATCATCATAATTTAAGACTTTCCACAAATAGCAGGCAAACATAGGCTGTAGGTAAACTGTTTCAGCAGTTGGCTTTTTACAGATCTAAGACAAGCCAATCGAAGTATAAGCTCTATTTTCAAACATTGTACCAGTTGAAATTCTCAGCTAAGAGTTAGACACATTATTCTATGCAAGTGCGTTGTGCATTACAGGGATGGGGGGGTCGGTATGAGATTCCCCTAGAAACAATCAATATAGTGGAGTTAGCTGACAGCAGGGTAGGGGCAAAGACACTGCCCCCCTTTTACATACTGTTAAGGCTTTACAATGTCTCTTTCCTCTAGCTTTTATGCATCTATAGCGGTGTGAAATAACTTTTCCTCCATGCACCTAAAATGCATTTTGTATTTAAATGATAACTCTACACTCCTAAACATCTCTAAATCATTGTGCTGGTCATGTTTCCGACACAACAGTCACTAAATCACCATCTCAGTGTGTTTGGTAATTCCCAACTCGGACACCATAAGTGTTCGGTGCCGTTATTTGTCCAGTTTTATTCTCCAATCGACTTGTTTCAAAGATTTATAACAGTTTGTAGTTTTAAAAATGTTGTGAATTTCCAGACACTTACGGTGGCTGTGTTGGGAATTACCAAGCACGCCAAGGTGTCAGAAACGTGACCGACACAATTATTTTTTGCTGTTTAAGTGTCTGGAGTGATCCTTTAATGTCCACAAACTGTATATATAATTCTTAGTAAGCAATGGCACACTGTTGCTGAACTTCTGTTCAATGGACTTATTGTATGAGAACAAAGATGTGTTCTCCCTCACATACCATATTACCATAGTATTTGGAATGTCCTCACAATATAGTGTATATAAACATGACAACATGTCACTGAGATTCCAGTAGGGAGCTGTCAATTACTGTGGTGGCACTGTGTTGTTATAGTAGATGTACCATAGTGTATTACAGTGTGCCACATCACATTTCAAGTATGGGATTCTGGAATAAACATTCAGTATTATCCTCTGGATGCTATAACTTACCATTCAAGGAGAATGTTACAATAACTGAAAGACATCATGCCAAATGTTTCCTACTGTACGGACTGTAATTCAATCATTACACAGCTATTATAGAAGCACACTCTATTATATTGGACCACAATGGCCTCAGCCAAACATGACCATGTGCACACACAAACACACACACACACACACACACACACACACACACACACACACATTCATTATTTTCCTATTTTTTGAGTTCCTTGTCTTCTACATTGTGCTCGCTCATACTCCTTCATGTCCATTGTAGGGAGGAAGAGGAGTAAGGAATAACTATCCTGCATATTTATTCTAATTGGTGTCAATGTTTTGTGTTTTAATAGGCCCCATCTGTCTCTATGTGGCTTAGTTCTGTTTAGGGTCACTGACCAAGACCTACACTTACAGCTAGCTCATACCACAGTAAATACATTCCCCATGGACATCATAGGAAGATCATATGGTCAACAAAGTGCTGTTAAATAATGTGTCAACCATATAAAAACACTATGTGATATAACTAATTACATACTTTACTGGAAACAAATATTAAGTAAAGTTAGAAAATGTTGTCCTATTTCAAATTCATACTGAATTTTAACTTTCGGACATAGCCTTTATTTAACCAGGGTAACAAAACAAATAGACATTCTATTTACATTGTAAAAGCTTTTCAAAGTTCAACATTTTACATAGAGGAATGGTGGCCTCAATTCCAATTGTAAATGTGCAGAAACTTTAAACTTAGGTTTGCTTACAGTAGCCCAGAATTCCCCAACAGCCTAATACCACAATAAAACGGAATAAATTACTATTTATTTAACTTTTTTTCTTACCGAGGTGTATAGTACATGGAATGGAGCATGCCTTGCTTTGGCACTAAGTATTGGAAATTAAACAGGAATATTTAAAATATTTACTTGTGTTTCCGTTAAAGCTAATTTACTATTCCTTATGTGGCTAAATATTAATGAACTTTATAACAGGTTGGGGGAATGAAAACTCTATATTCTGTATGATTTTAATTGATACATGACCTCATGTTGATTGTATCCAACACATCACATAGAATGAGAATTAAGTGGTGTGTCTAAATAGCAGACAAAGAGCCAGACAAATCTCCTGTTACATACATCACCCACTACAAAACTAATAGCATGCCCCTTTCGCATGTTCTTGTAGTCTTTAATAAATGTGTTACTGTTGACACTTGATAAAAAAATGAACTTAACACAGCAATTCACTGTCTGAAAATGAGGACAGATGCATCAATAAATTAGAAAATTTTCATAGCTAAAAAAACATAGTATGATATATTGTTATATTGACAAAGCTATTGTGTAGCAGCCAGATAACTATATACTGTAACTATATAATCAGAACAAGATGATATCTCGTTATATTGAGATAAACTTAGAGGCATTTTATATTTAACACTTTGGGGCTTCACTATATTTAAGATGTGAGCATGATTCAAATAAATAACAAAAGACTTTAGTCCCCCTCCATTTCCCAGAGCATATCTTTCCCTGTAATGTATGGAGGCTATTCACCACCTTGCTGGGATTGTCTTTATAGGCTATTAACACCACCCAACCAGCCAAAACCACTATTATTTTCTGTTGCAATCTATGGTAAGTCTGTTTCCAGGCCCCAGGCAGTACTGGGTATGGATCCTGATTGCAGTATGTAGAAGCAGCAATGAGCTAGGCGGCCTTCACAGAGCCCTTACACAGACATCTATTATGCTCTCTAATCCCTGCCAATGTAGAGCATAGACACACCATGTCTTTGAGTCATGAGTAAACTAGGCTGCCATCCCAAGCCAGCATTTAAAGGGCTCCTCTCTTTCTGACTGATGGAGGATTTCTAGGGTGGGGGTGGGGATGTATAAACTATTTCATTTTTCCTGTCAGTTATGTCATACTATGGGTGTAATACAGGATCATCAGTTAACTGAAAAAACTGACAGCTGTACTGTAAAGCAGGATTTTAGTTGCATTTTGTGGAGAGGAACTATGGATGCTGTGAGGGAAATTGAAAGGATTGATTGGTCGACTGTGAGGGGTTATGAGAACACAAAGGGTTCATGATGTCACAGGAAGATTGAGTGCCAAGGTCTGAAGAAATTGAATTGTTATGTTAGGCAATGACTAAGGACAGTAATAGAATCAGCAGGTTTGGGGAGAAACTTATAAGTAATCTGATTACAAAAAAAGTAATTGTAATAAATTATGTTACTAGAAAAAAAATGTAATCGGACTAAAGATACTTAAAAAAATTGGATTATTTTAGATACTAATACATTTGGGATTAATCAATATTATTGAAAAATGTATTGATAATGTAAGGCGTTCTGTATAACAGCTTCAGATATAACAAATAGATTTGTAAATTGTGTGAAGTTATATCTCTGTCATCTAGTCACCATGATAATTGAATTACATAATTGGTTCATGGTTCCCAAACTGCAGTTTTTGGAATTAAATTATCAAGATGTGCAAAATTTGTCAAAGAATATATAGAAATGAGTGTAGTAATGTACATTGTATTGTCAATAGCCATTTTTGGACCCACTATATCTTTTTTCTTTTGGTACACTACTACAGTGCCTTGCGAAAGTATTCGGCCCCCTTGAACATTTCAACCTTTTGCCACATTTCAGGCTTCAAAGATAAAGATATAAAACTGTACGTTTTTGTGAAGAAGCAACCACAAGTGGGACACAATCATGAAGTGGAACAAAATTTATTTATTATAATTTATTTCAAACTTTTTTAACAAATAAAAAACTGACAAATTGGGCAAGCAAAATTATTCAGCCCCTTTACTTTCAGTGCAGCAAACTCTCTCCAGAAGTTCAGTGAGGATCTCTGAATGATCCAATGTTGACCTAAATGACTAATGATGATAAATAGAATCCTGTGTCTACTCAAGTCTCCGTATAAATGCACCTGCTCTGTGATAGTCTCAGAGGTCCGTTGAAAGCACAGAGAGCATCATGAAGAACAAGGAACACACCAGGCAGTTCCGAGATACTGTTGTGGGGAAGTTTAAAGCCGGATTTGGATACAGAAAGATTTCCCAAGCTTTAAACATCCCAAGGAGCACTGTGCAAGCGATAATATTGAAATAGAAGGAGTATCAGACCACTGCAAATCTACCAAGACCCGGCCATCCCCCAAGCAACTTACAGCTGTAATCAAAGCAAAAGGTGGCGCTACAAAGTATTAACTTAAGGGGGCTGAATAATTTTGTACACCCAATTTTTCCGTTTTTTATTCATTTAAACAGTTTGAAATATCCAATAAATGATTGTGTCCCAATTGTTGTTGATTCTTCACAAAAAAATACAGTTTCATATCTTTATGTTTGAAGCCTGAAATGTGGCAAAAGGTCGAAAAGTTCAAGGAGGCCGAATAATTTCGCAAGGCACTGTATTTGCCATCAGTCCAACTATAATGCCCTTATTGACATAAATTGATGTGACCTTTCTATTATTATTTTTTTTGTGCTACTGTATGTCCTATTGCAACTATTTTTTGGGGCCACAGAATGTTGTTGTTTTATTTAGTCTTAAACAAGGTTTTTTAAACAAACTTCCTGCTATGCTATTCAACTGGTTATGAAGTAGCTTTTTAAAGTAATCAAAAATTAATGGAAAGTAATCAGATGACGTTACATGTACATGTAAAAACTTTAGTTTTAGTAATCCAAAAGTTACTTTACTGATTACAATTGTGGATGGGTAACTAGTAACTGTAACAGATTCCATTTAAAAAGTAACCTACCTTACCTTGGCAATCAGGCACCTCAACAAATTTGATACTTAAATTTGATATTTAATCATAAAAGAGAGATATGAGTATAATCAAGTTAATAAAGCATTTAGTATATATGCAATACAATATAAATAGCATATGTTTTTTTCTTTACGTGTTTAGTGGAGAAGCATGAAGTAGAACAATGTTAAAGACCACTTCAACTATGGACAAAAAAATAAAATTAACATAGGTGATGTTTGATCTTATTCACCTGCTGAGGATACTGACAGTAGATATATGAAGAAATGTATGCTATTTTAGGATATATATTCAGAGGGATCTTAGATCATTCACCCAAAAACATTTTTCTATATCCATTATATATTTTGTCTGCATCTGCCCTGCCCTCTTCTGTTTTAACCATTGTGTATCAAATTGTTTGAGGGAAATATTGAAAAGTGTTGAGTTTGAATTGAATGAACATGTTCTTTGTAGATTTGCTAGGTACTAGAGGTTATTGTCTTGCCGGAGGGTTCCAATTGATTAGAAATGAAAAATTATGCAAACAAACCCTTTGGACCAGACTGTATAAGCTACTTAGTTGGAGTGGAAAGTAATGGAGAATGTGAGAGTACTGTAGCCCTGCCTGAATCACAACTTCACAGCGTCCCACTGGTCATAAAATCATAGCACATAGCAGACGCAGGTTGTCAGTGCTTTAAACAATGTAACATGCTGGATGTGGTGGAACATGAAATATTTACACTTCAGTGTAGCTCAGCTTAGCTGGCCAATCCCTGGGCCTGTCACTTATGCCTTAATTACTCACCACTGCTGGAACTCCTGCCAGGGCATTTGCTCTATAAATTATGAACAACATTTTGAAGGTCATTAAGAGCAAAATGTGTGGGTCTGTGTGAATGCGTTTTTTATTTCACGAGCTTGTACTTGTGCAAGGCTATGATTATAAAGACAGCCTAATTCTGATTAACATTCTTCACACATTTTTATCAGATTTTGACCTGAAAGGAATCTGATGTGATTGGTCAAACATTAAAATTGTGAAGATATAGGAATTGGGTGAATCAGCTTGCATGTGTGCATATTTGTGTGTAAAACAAGACCGATTGTGTGGATTGTGTTTCCAACGGCTCGTGGTTTAAGAGAGTGTGGGCAGTGGGTGACGTTGCCTCAGAGGTCGCTTAAAGCGAGGTGGGGGTAATTCATCAGTTGTTCCTTTAGGGCCATCTGGGCAAAGGACTGACAAATGCCTCCCTCCTTTGTCATAAGGACACACGTCTCACAAAGCCTACGATTAATGTCTCCTTTACAACACATTAATTCGTCACCCACATATTTATTATATGCTTGTCTCATACTGTATTAGCAGCCATGACAAGACACAGAGTGCTTTTCATCCCGTCCCTGTGTTACCATACTGTCAGAGTATAGTCCACAAGAGGTCTGAGAAAGATTTGGACTGAACCCTTATGAGGTTCGTCTCCCCATTACTTCTCCATCTCATCTGGGAAAAAGTAAGTATGTCAAAGATACAGAAGAAAATATTGAGAATTTTTATTTACATTTTACAGTATACATTCATCAATTTTTTTACAGAAAAAAAAACAGACTCAGGCACCATGAAATGGCAGGTTTGATAAATATGTATATTCAATTTTAGCATTGATGTTGTACAGTGGGATGAGCTCTGTAAACAAACCTCTAACTCTGCCCTTTTCCCTGCTACGAATGGAAGCTCTTATGTCGATGATGAAATCCTCTGCTTGTTTTCCATGTGTTATGTTACAGGCGGGGTCTCCTACAATAGGGATAAGGTGGTGTAGGATCGCTCCCTTGGGGCCTGACGGCTTTTGTTGTTGGCAATCTATTTCATATCCTCTATTGTCGAGCGACCGAGCCACTCAAAACACCATCAGGTAAATATGACGGAGTAGCATTAGACAAGGTCAGGGCCACTAATCTCGTTATCTCAGCGCGGCAGTGTGTGTGTGTGTGTGTGTGTGTGTGTGTGTGTTCTGTGTTTTCTCTATGAACTGCCCAAGTCCCTGGCCCCTTCACCCGATAAAGAAAAGATAACAATTTATTTCCAAGAGGGTCCTTCTCTGTTGAAGTGGATTCATTCTTCCTTGATCATTACACACTCAGGAGAAAAAACATGACACACTACATATGGGCCTGGCGCCTTATTATCTCTGTTCTTTATGTGCTGTGTTACCAGACAGGGATGGGCTTCAGAAAATATATCACCCTTGTAAATGTCACCCAGGCAATTTGGATATCATTACCGTTTTGCCTCTATCTGCAGAATATACGTACTGTACCAGCAGCAGTGCTAATTCTGTCTTTCTTCTGAGATACCAAACAGATTTGAGTTAGACAGAAAGGTTTATTGTGTATTAATATTTACGAGTGAACACAGGAAAAGAAGAAAACACCTCTATTTGTAATATTTTAAAGCAATACCATTCTAGGTTTCATAAAACATGTTACCTTATAAAATATATGTAAATCTTGACTTTAGCATTGTAAGATACACTCTTAAAAAAGTATCCAAAAAGTGTTCTTTATTTGTACCCATAGAGGAACCCTACATATACAGTGCCTTGCGAAAGTATTCGGCCCCCTTGAACATTTCAACCTTTTGCCACATTTCAGGCTTCAAACATAAAGATATAAAACTGTAATTTTTTGTGAAGAAGCAGAGGCGTTTCCAGCATTGAAGGACATCCGGGGCATAGCCCAGACCATTTTATGCAAATACGGGGGATCACTCAAAGAGTTTTTTTACAGTAACACTTTGCTTTCAGTCAAAGCACATCTTAATTGTGTGAGACTTTCCAGATGGATGTATCTTAAAACACACTGTAAAAAAATTCTGTAAATTTACAAGGGAATTCTACAGTAATATACTGTTTTCTTGACATACAGAACATTACTGTAAACAGTGTTAAGGGTGTTACAGCCCCTCCCTCTGCAAATGTTTGTAAGTACAGTATTTAACTGTAAACTGGTACACCCGCTTAAGTAATCAAGGACTAGTTGATTAGTAGACAAGTTGAATCAGGTGTGCTAGCTAAAATACATGGACTGGCTTGAGGTACTTGAGGAGAGGTTAACACGTGATCACAAATGTTTCCTTCACAGCAAATAACTGGTCTCATGTGGAATTGTTTGAAAACAGATTAATTTAGCTCTCAGCTTGCTAGTTGTTAGTTTATTTAAGTTTAACATTACCAATCCTGTAAATATACAGCACTTAACTGGCAACTCTGCTGCCAGCAATCTACTGTAAACATCAGAAAATACAGTAATGAGCTGTAAAATAGAAACACATTACCAATGCTGTAAATATACAGCACTTTACTGGCAACGCTGCTGCCAGCAAACTACTGTAAACATCAGAAAATACAGTAACGAGCTGTAAAATAGAAACACATTACCAATGCTGTAAATATACAGGACCTTACTGGCAACCCTGCTGCCAGTATTCTACTGTAAATGTCATAAAATAAAGTAATGAGCTGTAAAATAAAAACACATAACCAATGCTGTAAATATACAAAACTTTTCTGGCAATTCTAAAACATTGTGTGCCAACCATAATAGCAAAGCCCTTTCTGTTTGGTTTTATCCTCTATGGACTGTGGGACTTGCCTGCTTACTTTTGGTCTTACATGTCAGCCTGGCTGAGACATGTTGCTAAGTTAGAAGTCTTTCAAACACAGACTTTTCTTGTAAAAAACAATTAATTACAGATTCATGTTTGAAAAGGTGTAACCTTTACAGAAAGAACCATAAACACACAGTACTTTGTCAACACAGCTGCCAGTAATTTACTCTAGATTTCTAATAAATACAGTAGTAAGCTGTATTGTTAGAATACAGTAATGGGCTGTAATCTTGTTCACAGCAACACTGCTATAATTTAACAGCTCTTTACTGGGAACTCAGCTGAAAGTATCTTACTGTAATTTTACAGCAAAATGTTTAACAGTGTAGTTGAACATAATATGAACTGTTGTGTATTGGTATATTACATTTTAAGTCAACAAAACAATTGTCCAAGAGAGTTCAATCTCTTTTCACCTGCTCCTGTTGCTCTCCTTTCTCATAAAGTGTTGTTGTCTCTTTCTCTCTCCTTCCACCTGAAAGCTACCAGATAGACAAAAGGTGTTTAATGGTAACATAGGTTTAACATTATGCAAACACACATACACTCTCTCAACAAACATACACACATTCAACATACACTATTCACCTCTTGCTGTCAATTTGGTGTCCTTCTAATTACTTGTTAATTTCACTCTTATTGCTTGCTGTTGTCCATCTAATCGCTTGCGGTTGTCCCTCTCATTATCATCAAGCATTAATATAATATGTTTATGGTATTATACAAATATTCTCCTGAAGTTTCCTAATATCAATGCCTATCCTATGAGGGACTATTAAAGTGATTCATCATGCACAAACCTTGACTTGGTGTAGCTGTATTTTAAATGCATAAAGTACACAAATTTAATAACAAATGTGACAGCAAAAAGCAATATATACAACCTTTGAAAATATATGTACAGTACTTTTATTCATATTGTATTAACATGTTATAATGTATAAATGGTTGTCATTTGAGCAATCTGCGTGGAAGAAATGCTTTGACCCAACTCTACATGCCTCCCCCTCACTAGCTAGCCTTTCCTTCCCCTCAGCAATTTTCTGAAGAAACCCTTCTGAACTCCGCTACTTACCTAAACCACTTAAAAACGAAACACGTGTCTCAACGATATTGTTGTTGGAAAGGGTGGCATTTAAAACATAGCTAATTAACCTGCTAGTATTTATTTTTTAAACAAGGTAAACTGTACAGAAAACCGTGAGTGTAGTGTACGCAACCGGTGAGTCTCCTCTGTACACTTTTCTAGAAATGGGCACACTTATCTCAAAATGTGTAGCCGTTATCTTCAAATGCGATGATAAGCATGCTGGTCCAAGTGCTACCGTAGCATATGGTAAAAACTAGCTACTCTGCACTAAACTAACGTTGTTGGTTGATGTTAACGACTGTCTTATCTCCTCCCCTACCTGCTGCCTATTCAACAGAGAGGAAGAAACTGAGTATCCCATAGGCTACCGACAGCAAATAAACTTATTCTATATGCTAGATAATTAAAAAAACAATGTCTATTTTACAGGCTGTATGCAGTATGTGCAAGGGCAAGGCATAATGAAATAAGGCAGCTTATGATTTACATAGTATATTGCACGGTTTCCAGCCAGATCTCTTAGAAATCCGTGAGACTGCCACAGAATATGAACCTCAGAATCTGTGACAGTTCCACGGAATGGCAGAAAATTCTGTGAAATGAACACGGATCAAAGTCCGTGGCAGTTTCACGGAAAAGTCCTCGATTGGTGCACAGTGAGACCTTGCTGTTAACTCGATGTAAGCCTTTCCCAAACCCCTAACCTAACCTTAACCACTCAGAAACCTTGCTGTTAATTCGATGTAAGCCTTTCCCAAACCCCTAACCTAACCGTAACCACTCAGAAACCTTGCTTCTAACTCGATGTAACTTGTAGTATTTCGTAATGTATTGTTTGTAACCATGGTGATAGTGAGTAAAAAAATGATTAAAAAAAGCAACACGTCTGCATTGCGTTGGTATAGAAAACAGAATATATGCAAAGTGTCCGCTTGGATTTGAACTCGCAACCTTTAGTATGTTAGTCGCATGTTTATACGCCCGTCAACCATCCCCAACCTACCAACCTGCAAAATCTACGCTATTTACACTCTGCTACGTCATGCTGCGAGTCCGTGAAACTGCCATGGATTTAGAAGTTAAGGATCCGTGGCAGTTCCACAGAATATTCAGCCATTCCGTGGAACTGCCACGGAGTTTGAAGTTAAGTATCCGTGGTAGTATCACGGATTTCTGAGAGATCACGTTGGCGGTTTCATATTTGTCAGTCATCTTTTCAAAATACATTCGGGGCTACACTTAAAACATTCGGGGCCGAAGCCCTGGCAAAATCGGTTGGCGCCGCCTCTGTGAAGAAGCAACAACAAGTGGGACACAATCATGAAGTGGAACGAAATTTATTGGAAATTTCAAACTTTTTTAACAAATAAAAAACTGAAATTTTGGGCGAGCAAAATTATTCAGCCCCTTTACTTTCAGTGCAGCAAACTCTCTCCAGAAGTTCAGTGAGGATCTCTGAATGATCCAATGTTGACCTAAATGACTAATAATGATAAATAGAATCCACCTGTGTGTAATCAAGTCTCCGTATAAATGCACCTGCTCTGTGATAGTCTCAGAGGTCCGTTGAAAGCACAGAGAGCATCATAAAAAACAAGGAACACACCAGGCAGTTCCGAGATACTGTTGTGGAGAAGTTTAAAGCTGGATTTGGATACAGAAAGATTTCCCAGGCTTTAAACATCCCAAGGAGCACTGTGCAAGCAATAATATTGAAATGGAACGAGTATCAGACCACTGCAAATCTACCAAGACCCGGCCGTCCCTCTAAACTTTCAGCTCATACAAGGAGATGACTGATCAGAGATGCAGCCAAGAGGCCCATGATCACTCTGGATGAACTGCAGAGATCTACAGCTGAGGTGGCCGAGTCTGTCCATAGGACAACAATCAGTCGTATACTGCACAAATCTGGCATTTATGGAAAAGTGGCAAGAAGAAAGCCATTTCTGAAAGATATCCATATAAAGTGTCATTCAAAGTT
This sequence comes from Umbra pygmaea, assembly GCA_016801145.1. Lineage (NCBI taxonomy): Eukaryota > Metazoa > Chordata > Actinopteri > Esociformes > Umbridae > Umbra > Umbra pygmaea. The sequence continues at coordinate 13,087 of JACXGM010021311.1, forward strand.
TGCCACAAGCCACCTGGGAGACATACAAAACATGTGGAAGAAGGTGCTTTGGCCAGATTAAACCAAAATCGAACTTTTTGGCAACAATGCAAAACGTTATGTTTGGCATAAAAAAGCAACACAGCTTATCACCCTGAACACACCATCCCCTCTGTTAAACATGGTGGTGGCAGCATAATGGTTTGGGCCTGCTTTTCTTCAGCAGGGACAGGGAAGATGGCTAAAATTGATGGGAAGATGGATGGAGCCAAATACAGGACCATTCTGGAAGAAGTCTGCAAAAGACCTGAGACTGGGACGGAGATTTGTCTTCCAACAAGACAATGATCCAAAACATAAAGCAAAATCTACAATGGAATGGTTCACAAATAAACATATCCAGGTGTTAGAATGGCCAAGTCAAAGTTCAGACCTGAATCCAATCGAGAATGTGTGGAAAGAACTGAAAACTACTGTTCACAAACGCTCTCCATCCAACCTCACTGAGCTCGAGCTGTTTTGCAAGGAAGAATGGGCAAAATTTCAGTCTCTCGATGTGCAAAACTGATAGAGACATACCCCAAGCAACTTACAGCTGTAATCAAAGCAAAAGGTGGCGCTACAAAGTATTAACTTAATTTAATTATGCACACCCAATTTTCAATTTCTTATTTATAAAAAAAATTGAAATATCCAATAAATTTCGTTCCACTTCATGATTGTGTCCCACTTGTTGTTGATTCTTCGCAAAAAAATACAGTTTAATATCTTTGTTTGAAGCCTGAAATGTGGCAAAAGGTCGAAAAATTAAAGGGCGCCGAATACTTTCGCAAGGCACTATAGTTCTGTAATGTGATGAGGAAGGATGTAAGGATGGAGTCAGAATGCAGGTATAATGTTTTTTTTCTTTATTTTTATAACACTTAAGTAGCTGAGAAGCTAAGACTGTAGGTAACTCAGAATAAACATAGAATAGAGGATGTAAACCCTAAAACAAAAGGATGTGCCTTATAAGGCTTGCGATAATAACTTTATGTCCAACAGGAATATACGGAAACCACACATACACTGACACACGCACGCAGGACCACACTACGCAAGAACATAAGGGGTGTGATGAGCTACATTAGTTTCAGGTGTGCTATCTCAATCAGAGGGGGGGTAGGACCAGAATGGTGATGTCAGCAGGCCGGGGACGTCGACCGTCAGAGCCCCTGCTCTCCAGCAGGGGGAGCCAAAGACTGGGATGCTGTTACAGGTTCCAAGAAGTACCCTTTTTGGTTCTAGTGAGAACCCTGTTTGTTTATATATAGAACCGTACACATGCATACATAACCTCTTCACCTGACAGTTCTTAATGGATCCCAAACATGGTTCTCATTGAAACCTAAAAGTGTTATTCTAGAAATCATAAAAGGACAAATGACGAACCCTTTTGGATTATTTTTTAAGAGTGTACTAACAATTCAAATAATTATTTGTCTATGTTTCAGTGTTAAAATTAGGTGATATTTACAATAGATGCTGTTTGTGGTGTCAGTGTTAAAATGGTATAATAACCCATACATATCAGCCTTGTCTCTACTCATGACAAAAATAACTACTCCATCACATCAGTACAGGAGGCAGTTTATATTGGACAAGCAGATTAAAGCTGAACCTGAGCAGAAATCACTATTGGCCCTTGAAATGAACAGGGAGATTTCCTATTCAGAATTTGCATTTCATCCAGCAGTTTAAATACATTTGCATTCAGTCAATTCAATTTCCTGGACCATATTTTTATTCACCTGAAATGTCTTGCTGCATGTTATTTTAAGAATCCTGCAGGTGGGTACTCCATCAGACGTGTGTGTTTAGGGGGGTGAGGGTGTGTGTCTGTATGTGTATTCCAGCTGAACTAATCCAGATCCAGCCTACTGGTTCTCTCCTCTGGCCAGCACCTCGTTTGCTCCTTGCTGATGATTGATTCTTGTTTGGGGCTGTGCCTGTGGTCCTTATTAAATCAAAATGTAAACTCACGCTGCCTCTAGGGGTTGGAGCAGTATTACCTTGACAAGTGAAAAGCCCAATGAAAACTATATTTCTCTCTTTCCATAAGGTGTGATTTCTTTAAGACTGCTAGGGAAGCTTCCCCTAAAATTAAAAAAAATTAATGGTCAAATATGTACTATTGTGTTAACATTTTATTGACAAAAAATGTGTTTGAACACATTCATCTTGATGACAAGTTTGTTCAGAAACAGCTACATATAGCAGGTTGACTGACTCGACGTTCATTGGATAAATGCTGTGATTATGTCCCGCCCACGGATGCTCAGTGTCTCTGGGGTTGAATGGAGAAGTGGGCTGGCCTGGACTCTGGGCTTCTGCGTGATGATTGGAGGTTGTGTCGAAAGACTGCATCTCCTTTTGATTGGCAGTGATTTTGTACTATAAAAAGTTGCCAAAGCTATTGGCTCAGTCCCATCGCAGATTTTGCAAGTGTAGCCAAAAGACAAACTACTGCAATCTATTTGTTGGTATTTGCTTGGCGAAATTGATAGCCAATATTCATCATACATTTCATATAATTATGCACCACATTCCTTGTTTCAGTTTAACCTAATTACCTTTCCTCCTTCAAGTTAAATATTGTTTGTTTGATATTGAAAGTTTGTGTTGATGTTGTACACATATGAACAAATCTTCTCTGAGACTGATGTGGTCTTTGATATTCTCCAGCAGAGGGCTATGTATGTTCTTTACTGCAATAAAATAATTAAGTCTCATCTTAAATTTGTCAAAGAGAAGAGGTCAGAGGCTTTTCAAGCTGTTTATGCCAAAGCAAAAGATCTCACATCAGACCACCAAGTTGAGCCCATGAGAAAGCGCCGTCTTACCCAATTGCAGGATCCCCAAGAGCGCTACAGAAATCTGTACATGGCCATCCTTGATAACATCTTGAAGCAGATTCCTCAGCGTTTTTCAAATTTGAAAAGTATCCTCTTCTTAGAATTAGGCAATCCAAATTTGATGACATAAGACAAGTGTTTCCAGAGGAGGCCTTAAAAGTGTCCTGAAAAGTAATGGCCATCCCTTTTTTTCAGGGAGACTGAGGTCTGAACTTCAAGTCCTGTATTCAGATCAGGACTTGCAGGGTAACAGGGGATAGCTGTGGGATTACTTGGTGTTCCTTAAAGACATAGGGCCCTATCTTACACCCGGCACAATTGACTTTTTACACAAACGCATGTATCATTCCTATATTTTTTTTTTGGTTACACTTTATTTGGAGAGTCTGACATTCCATCTGTTTGTGCTCTACAGATAGTTTGTTGATGATATGACTATCAACAAACTATCAACAAACCATCTGTTGATAAACAACTAATTGTGTATTTTAAGGGTAGGGGTAAGTTTAGAATATGTTTTAGGGTAATGGTTAAGGTTAGGTTTAACATAAGGGGGATGGTTAAGGTTAGGATTAGGGTTAGGGTTAGTAGATATTTTGTTGACAGTATGCAGATAATATGTAGAGCATCTAGAGATGGACTCTCAAAATAAAGTGTTACCTTTTTTTTGTTTTATTTAACCTTTATTTAACCAGGTGGGCACGTTGAGAACAATTTCTCATTTAAAACGGCGACCTTGCACCCGACGCATATGGGACTTTTCCCTCCACAGACGCGCGTCGGTAAATTAGGGAATGCATTTGCGTTCGTTGGGCGGTTCAGCGTAAAGAAAAGGCGTGTTCCGGCGCAAACGTTCCCTTTTGCTATCTTGCAGTCCCCGAAAACAATTCCGCCACTGACCAGGAAAAACCTGGTTAAAAGTCAGTGGCGTGTTATTCATATGCAATTTTAAGGGCGCATGCTGCATCATAATGTAGCGTGTGCACAACGCGCATACACTTTGATCCTCTCATCTACACAAATGCAGCAGTTCTTTATTATTGCAATACGTAATTAGAAGGACAAATATTACCACACGAGGGAAGTCATTGTGGTGTCCGAAAATGTGAAAAAAATAGGTTTACATAGTGTACACATTTACTCAAATTATTCAGAATGAATTATTTGCGCTGATACATCAACCTCAAGGGAACCCATTCAATCAACATACAAGTCATTTGCAATGCTTATAGTAAAATCACCCATGTCTTAGCGAATTACGACTCATTTATGGCAACTTTGCCATGAAGAATCCCTTCTTGGATGGGTGGCTGTGAAGGGGACAACGGCTATCCGTTAAAGACATGGTTAATTATGACACAATTTATG
>JACXGM010021312.1:0-17326 GCA_016801145.1 Umbra pygmaea
GGTCTGCCATAAATAATGAATTCTATAACTGAGTTATGTTCTTAGTGTTTTACAGGCGAAAGATTCAGAAACTTTCTTACCAGTTCCGAGTCGGGTTGTCAACAATCCTTCAAATTGTTCCAGAAACATGTGAAGCAATATTGTCATGGTTCCAAGGATTGGAGGCAGGCGTGTCTTCACAGAACATATATTTATTTTGAAACATCAAGGAGGAACTGGACAAGAACAAACAAGAAACATTAGGGACTAAAATGATACATAACATGTAAAATGACAACACTACCTTAACACAAGACCAGACTCTACACTAAACATTAACATAATTAGGAAATCTACAAAACAGAACAACCACGTACCTTGACAAGAACAAAGAACCACACAGGACACAAACACTCAGAACTTACCATACTAACGAGGGAAGGAGGTGCAGGTGTGGACTAAACAACAGAACTGATTGGCTGACAAAAACATGTGACAGGATCATGTGACAAAAGGAGCGGGAAACAAAACCAAAACAAAATAGGGGAGAAACCACCCTGTAGTGACATAGAACAGGCACAAAGACTATGGACATTGTGACAAATATACTATGTTTTTGAAAGACAAATATCCAAAGGTATGTGTGGACTTTTATTTGAGTTTCAGTAGATTGGATGCTGAGGTGAGTGATAAATAATATACTTAAGCCATAAGGCACCAGTATACCACTGCTGAGAGCTGTTCATAGGCATGATGCATTGCGGAGTGCCTGGAGACAGCGATTAACCATGGTATATTGGAAATATATAAATGACACCCCAACATGCTGGCTATCATGCTGTTAATAATACAGAATAGCCCTCTGCATTAGAGTAACATGTGTCATGGTTCTCAGTGTTCAAGTCTTTCTATGGTGAGTAGACTACTGGCCTACAATCTGTTGTTTTTCATTTGACAAAGCTATGCATGTGACTTAATCTACATTGCAAAAACACAGTTGTATACACTCACCAGCCACTTCATTAGGTACACCTTGCTAATACCGAAGAGCTTTGTGACATGGCCGTGCGTTTCCAGTGACTGAAATGTAATATCTAGTCAAATGTTCTAGTAAGAGTTGTTCGCTAGTGAAAACAGGAAGAAGTTTATAGTATACTATATATATATATAGAAACGTTGTTTACAATGCTAACGTTGGATTTCCCGATTCCACTCTGCCCTGCGCTACTTTTCCTTCTCCATGTACTAATCCAATCTCTGTCCCTGTTTCCTCTCCCCGGCCTCTGCTGAAAACCAAGCCCGCTCTGCTGGTCAGCTCCACACCAGCCTGAGCCATGGCGGACAAGCAAGCGCCGCGACAGGCGGTCAGTACAACACCCAGGCCTAGCCCAACCTCTACGACTGAAGAATCGCTACACTATTCTCATGGATGATGAGAAGTACCGCCCGCTCTATGACAACCCACCTCTGCCATGCCCCCGTGCCAGTCATCCTTGTCCCTCCACACAGTTGGCGCCCCCTCGATCTCCTCCTCCGCTGAACTCAACAACTTCCAACCTGGTCATTGACAGCTCCATGGTCAGGGACCTCTACATTCCCCCTTCACCTAGCGGCCCCTCAAAGGTCTACCTGGTGCCAATGTCCGTGACATCCAGCACAAACTCCCAAGCATACTCGCCTGTCACACTAATGTCAACAACATCATTGTGCATGTGGGCACAAACGACAACAGCGAGAGGCGGTCAGTAGCATTGCAGGAAAACTACAAAACTCTCATCACCATCGTGATGGGCACAGGAAAACATATTGTCATCTCTGGACCTCTCCCTACCTACAGAAAAGGTTCTGAGAGATGGTCCAGACTGTTTGACCTAGGGCTGGGCGATAAAACGATAACGATATGTCTCGCGATAGACACGTTATCAATATCAATAAAAAATGCGTTCGATAAAACGTTTGATAATTTCCTTTGCTTCGTCAGAAAAAAACAGCGGTTGCGAAGCAATTTCGGTTGCATAAACAAATGCACTCACTCTCTGGTAACCTAGCAACGTACCGTGACACGCTAACAGCCAATCATTTAACAGTATCAAGTTTGGTTGCGCAATATTACTGTCTCGTGAGTAGTGTTGGATTCTTCCGTAACTGAAACTGAAACTGATAAGTGAAAAATTTGTGCCGCAGCGAGTGAGGGAATTGTTGATAAAACCGGAAAAGTCAGCTCGCCAGTATGGCAGTTTTTTATCTTTAAAAGTCTGACCGTAGTCAGACCATGTCGTCTGCAAATTATGCAAAACCTTCGTCCCCACCAAGACTGGTAGGCTTTTTTTACAAACTTGTTTTCCCCACCTTCTCAAGTTTCAGGTTTCTCTGTTTATATTTAACACTTCGCACTATTTTATTACACTTTATTAAGCATTTCTTAAGTATTCTAATTTTGCACCTTAGTGTAATAGATAATTGTTAAGTGTTCATTGTGATTCTAGACTTATGTTTACATTTTAATTATTTGAGTGTTTTCCATGATTGTGTTGACATATCTGCCTTTATAACGAAGGGGATTATAATCAGTGGAAGGTTAAATTTAAAATAATACTGTTTAAATGTAATATTTTTTTCCTGCTCCTTATTCTAAATAGGTCATAAAACAGATCAATAATTATCGATATCGACCAATTTGAAACACTTATATCGTGATAGAGTTTTCAGCCATATCGCCCAGCCCTAGTTTGACCTCCACACCTGGCTGAAATGCTACTGTGCTTCCCTAAGCATCCCTTATGTCAACAACTTTGACTTGTTCTAGGAGAGGCCCAGCCTGCTGAAGCATGATGGTCTACGCCCAAACCAACATGGAGCCAGGTTGCTCTCTGACAACGTAATGACCACACTGAGGAATTGACATTCTGTAGACCATTTCACAGATTCATGCCCGCCAGGTATTTATTCAAATGGCACTGTAAATGTGGATGGATCTGAAAATGTCTTCTACAGGGAAACATTTTGTACTACTACCACTATAGATCAAACTGCTCCATGTAATAGCATGACTTACGCTTATAGTTCTATTCCAATGTGGATTTCTGCCCATCGTATAGTGAAAAGAAAAGGCAATTTTTAAAATAGGAATTTAATGAATATCGTTTCCATACCTCAGCATTTTCTCCAAAAACCAGACACATTTTCAGTTAACATGGGATTACTAAATATAGGCAGTCTTAATACCAAAACTTTTGCAATTAATTTATCACTGCTAGGTTAGACTACTGCAGTGCACTTTTTACTGGTCTCCCAAATAAACATAAAAAGAAATTGGAACTTGTACATAACTCTGCTGCTAGACTTTTAACTAAGACCAAGAAGAGAGAGCACATCACCCCTGTGCTAGGTGAACTGCACTGGCTCCCTGTTTCCTATAGAATTTCCTATAGAATGCTGCAAATTTTTCAGACCCTATGTTTCTTAGTATTTCAATTCATATTTATTAATTTTATTATTGTTATTATGATTTTATCCTCTGTGTTAAATGTTCCAAATGTAGAGGACAGGGAGCTGCATTCCGTGTATGAAAGGTGCTATAGAAATAAAGCTTATTATTACTATTACAGTGCAGTCTGTATTATACAGTGCTTACTTTAGGCATTTATTATTATACAGTATCATTGTTGTAGTTGCAGTACTGCAATCACAATATATAATTGTCTTACTTGAACAAGCTTGTATTGGGGTTTACATTTCCTTGTATTTCAGTCGACGGACACAGTTGCAGAATGTAGCAAATGGATTCCACACTCAGTGGAACGTCCCAAACCGCATAGGTGGATGGAAAGAACATTATCTTCTGCAGGCCTCCCTGCCACAAACAACCAGTGCAACAACAGGCCAAACAGCACAGGGATAAACTACGTTGCTACTTTAATTCTATTCTCCAATATCTTGTATGTCATGCACACTTACTGTATTTGTAAATAAATTGGCTGTAGTCTGAAATACAAATTTACATTTTGTTCTATCTCTGCCAAAGAAGTGCTGTTAGGACACATCAAAATATTTTTTATTGTCAATATAAATTACAAAGCAGTAAAAATCCAACCAACATACACACAAAACTTGAGGCAGGTTGGGGGAGACAATGTGAGAGTGAAACAAAGTGAATGTATCAAAGGCTAGATGTGCATAGAGATGCAGACAGGGTTCAAAATTAGCACCATTCACCAGCCAAATGCTGGTAAAATATGCAGGTGGCTAGTAGATTTGCTTCCCTCACCAGCCTAGAAAAATAAAGTAATCTATTGAGTGGCTGGTAAAATTTGAACATTTACTAGCCGTTTGCCTGGTGGATGAAAATTTTAATTTTGAACCCTGGATGCAGATATGCCCCACCTGGACAATCAGTGGCCACGTCTGGCAAATTCAGATTCAAATGCTTGTCATGTAAATGCTATTGTAATGTTCCCCAGTTCCTCTTCCCTGAGAACTACATCTTCCCCTTCCAAGATTGCTCAGAACTACAATTCCCATAACTCGGACTCAATCACCCAAATTCCATTCACCTGCTCTCACCCAATCTGTATATAAGACACACACACACACCATTGCCTCTTCGCGAGGTATTGTAAGTATCCTTTCTTCTTACTGAGCATATATTCTTGTATTTTTTTTAAATTCTTGTAGATTGCCACCAGCCTCAGTTCCAAGATCGCTACCAGCCCCAGTTCCAAGATGGCCGATCCCAAGATGGCCACCGGCCTCGGTTCCAAGATGGACTACATCTTCACTGTGTTAAGGAAAGACCCAGAAGTGGATGGGGACTATCGGGAGTGGATGAACCAGGGCGGCCAAGCAATCAGTGACCATCCAGACCTGGTTAGCCAGTTCTTTTCGTGGAGAGCCGGTTTTGGGTCACTCAAAAAGGAGGCTGAGACATTCCGGTTGAAGCGGCTGCTCACCCGATCCCCTCATCTACCTGTTTGGAAGCCGCCGTGGCCCCTCAAGAACCTCTGTCTTACTTCGGGGCCCCTCAATGTCCTGTCAGGACCCTGAGAGCCCAGGTTCAGATGCCACCACGCCCAGTCCACTAGAGGTCTCCACCACGCCCAGTCCACCAGAGGTCTCCACCACGCCCAGTTCACCAGAGGTCTCCATCACGCCCAGTCCACCAGAGGTCTCCATCACGCCCAGTCCACCAGAGGTCGCCCAAGTTCTCCGACCAGCAGAGATCGCCCAAGTTCTCAGACTAGCAGAGGTCGCCCAAGTTCTTCGACCAGCAGAGGTCGCCCAAGTTCTTCGAAAAGCAGAGGTAGCCCAAGTTCTCAGACCAGCAGAGGTCGCCCAAGTCTCCCGGCCACCAGAGGTCGCTCCCGCTCCGCCTCGGCCACCAGATGTCGCTTCCACTCCGCCTCGGCCACCAGAGGTCGCTCCCGCTTCACCTCGGCCACCAGAGGTCGCTCTTGCTCCGCCTCGGCCACCAGAGGTCGCTACACCACCATCAGTCGAGCCTTGCCTTGTCCCCGAGCCTGAGCCTTGCCTTGTCCCCGAGCCTGAGCCTTGCCTTGTCCCCGAGCCTGAGCCTTGCCTTTTCCCCAGACCTGCCCTGCTCCCTGGGCCTGCCCTTTTCCCTGAGCCAGAGCCTTCCCTTGTTCCTCCTCCAGTCCCCGTGCCAGTGCCTGACTCAGTCCCGGTGCTTGCCCTAGTCCCTGTGCCGGTGCCTGCCCTAGTTCCCGAGCTGATGTATGCCTCTGAGCCATTGTCTGCACCAGTCCCTGTGCCATTGCCTGTTCCATTTCCTGAGCCTTTCCCGGTCGCTGAGCCTGTCTTGTCCCAGAGCCTCCCCTTGTCCCAGAGCCTGCCCTTGTCCCAGGGTCTGCCCTTGTCCCAGGGCCTGCCCTTGTCCCAGGGCCTGCACCTGTCCCTTTGCCGCTGCTACCTCCACCCTCTGGACCTTCGCTTCTGCCTTGCCCTGCTGAGCATCCACCTTCTGGTCCGCGGCTGCTGTCTCCGCCATCCGTTCGCTGTTTGGCGCCTCAGGAGCTGCGCCTTGGGGGGGGATTCTGTAACGTTCCTCTTCCCTGAGAACTACATCTTCCCCTTCCAAGATTGCTCAGAACTACAATTCCCATAACTCGGACTCAATCACCCAAATTCCATTCACCTGCCCTCACCCAGGCTGTATATAAGACACACACACACCATTGCCTCTTTGCGAGGTATTGTAAGTATCCTTTGTTCTTATTGAGCATATATTATTGGATTGTTATTCTGGCCTGACTCGTGCATTGTTTATTCAGTCTTGTGTTTTGGTTTATCCTTTATCCTCTGTACCTTCGCCTATATTCTTGGATTGTTATTCTGGCCTGACCCGTGCATTGTGTATTCAGTATTTTGCCTTGGATTATCCCCTGTACCTTCGCTTGATCCTTCTTGCCTTGTTTCTGTATTTTCTGCCTGTATAAGAACCCGATTAGTGTACCGAACTCTGCCTCTCTGATTTACCTGGATTTGCTTATGGAACTCTGCCTATCTGACTGCCTGGATTTTGAATAAACATCATTATTAACCTATTCTGGGAGTATCGTTACAGCTACATAAGTGACTAAAAGAAGCCAAGAACAAGGTTTTAGTATTAATCTACGCATAGGCATATATTTTGCTGGCCAATGCATGTCGGAGGTATTGGGTCCTCGCCGATTCCCAGCTTCTGTTCTTTTTCTGAAATACAAAGCAACATATGGAAGCATTTTGCTTGTGTCGAATTAATGTATATATAAAGTGTTAAAAAACTTTATTTTTACTAGTATACGACTTTGATGATATACTAAGCGAAAGTAGTAATTCCATAGAATTCCATGCTACATTCAGACTATTAGCGTTAGTACAATTTCTGCAGATGAGACAGTAAGGAAAGTAAACTGTATGACATGTCTCTCTTATTAGAAACATAGTGGTAGCAGCAACATTATGTAATATCACTCCAATACATACAAATCGTAGTTTTGGCACACTAGAAGAACATGCGTGCCAATGTTGAACTATTAAATGTTACTGCATTACACGTTTGATGTACAGCAGCGAACAATAATATAAAACATAAGAATGTATTCGGCTACGGAGCTCAAGGTCTAAAAAGGCTATCTTACCTGATTTTGTGAATGCATTTTCTGCGATCTTCGCAGAATAGGCCAGAGAGAAATGCACATTTCATACGGATTACATAAGCAGAAAGCAGAGCAGTCTTTTTTCTTTCGTTTTGAATTGTTTTGTTTAAAAGTAAACATTTCAAGCTTTTTATATATTTCTCAGGTCTGTGAGGTAAGTAGCTTATAGGCTGAGTTTCAGTTCATTTATGAGACGAGTGCCCGCCGGCGCCTCCTTGTCCTGATTATATTGCCTGCTATATATTTACTTCTTATTTAGCCTATTAAATCCAGGCAATTGGTTGATAAAACATTGATTAAAATTAAGAAAATTAATACAAAACGAAATTCACTTTAAAGAAAGGCTTTATACAATAAGTAAAAAATTAATGAAGTTAGAAATAATGTCTGCCCACTCTGTCTCACATTGATCGACAGGGACACAGAGGAAACACAAGGGCTAAATATTACAACTAATGAGGGCTAACACACAACACCTGGGAACCTAATAACGATGATGTAACCTAAACAGACACAACCGCAAGAACACATGCAATGCATCAAATAAACCCAAGGGGGACCAAAACACAACACATGAGGAAGCAAGCAAGAGACAGGACACACACAGGAGAGCAATTCAAAGAAATAAAGGCCATTTCACAGCCCTCACTAGACCGGATGTTACAGACTCCTTTATTAAGAGAGTAGCTATGTAGAATTTATATTTCAAGTTTTGACTGCAAATTTCATGTCCATAAAATTATTGCACTACAATGTTTGTTTAAATTTATTATAGACCTTAATGATAAGCATGGAAGTCCTGAGGAGCAGTGCCACCATCACCCCCCACCGGAGATGCGAGTTAGTGTTTTCGGCGGACACTTTATCAAGATGACCCTTTTGACATTTTGTCATGGGGGCAAGACCATGCTTGCCTTTTTCCTAATATTGCCCAGATTTTGATGTCTATCCTCGCCATCCCTGCATTCACTGCTGCAAGTGAGAGAGACTTCTCTTGTGCAGGATACATTATCCAAGAGCGGAGGAGTCAGCTGAAACCGTCAACAGTGGAAAATGTGCTTTTTTTACACAGCAATTTAAAACAACAAACCACAAATAGGATCTAATCCCCTCACATGGGAAAAAGAAGGCCAAAATTGCCCCCATTAGTTCTTGGATTCATAAACGGGAAATTTTCACATCTCAGCCCTAATTGTAGCCTACCTAGGCTAGGCTGTATAGTTAAGTAGGGTGAAGTCAGCTAAAATGGGCCACGTTTTGGTAAAGGGATTATAATACCATCAAATAAGCTATGCATGAGATCTAATTATATTTTTCCTCCCTGCCTGCTTAGACATCTCAGACTAATCAAAACTCTTGTTATATGTCAACAAGTGGTGAAGCAACAATGCAAGATCAGTTATAACACATGACGCTACAACAATATTTGGCCCATTTTACCTGATGGACAATTTTAGCTGACTTCACCCTAGCAGATTCGTGTATGTAGCATTTGTTAGGATTTGCACATAACTGAACTTTTTTTTCATTTAAAAGTATCAAATACATTGCTGTTGTTTAATTTAATACTGTTAAGTATGTGTAGTTTGCAGGGCAAGGGCTTTTTGAACCCGAAATTGTCTGATGTATGCTAGACGAAATTGCGTTACTCAGTTTTGTGGTAACGTCGTTAGCCATGTTCTTCATGTACCAGCCATTTGACAGCTTCTGCTGAAGTTGTCCTTGTGTTAATGGCTGTGTAATAACTCCTGTATGACCTGGCAATAAAAAATGTTGTAAGTGTGTCTATAATGTGTTTCGCTAAACTGATTTTATTTCGTGTGCAGGTCGGGTGTCGGTTCTATTTTACGGGTCTTGTCAGATGCAGATTTTAATTATCGCTGCCGTCGGAAAACGGGTAGAATGCTGTTTTAACCACTGCGGGTACGGGCGGGTGGAGATTAACAAAATGGACCCGTGAAGCTCTCTGCAGTAGCATCCTTCACCCGCCTGCTGACATGGGCACCACTGAAAGCTTTGTGGATGGTGGAACACATGGTCACCTCTCTAGTGTCCATCCACTTCACAAAAAGCTATTTGCCACTTCGAATCCATCTGATGGCACCTCTATCCACTCTTTTAGGCATGTCGTTGACTTTAGTCTTTAATAATCCAATCCGGTTCGTACTATGGTTCCACAAGCCCATACATTGCGGATGGCAAGGTCTTCAAAGAATGTAGGGCTCATATAAAAATTGTCCACAAACAGTTTGTAGCCAGATCCAAGTAGAGAAAAGTCCAACAACTGAAACACTGAATCATAACTAAGTCCTTTGCCTGTAGGAGAGATGGATTTTCTCTCATAAACAAAAAAATTCCATATGTAAGCACACGCAGAATCAGCCAAAACAAACAGTTTGTAGACCCATTTTGTTGGTTTGTTCCAAATGTATTGCTTCAGCCCAATCTTTGCCTTGGATGCGACCATCTTCTCGTCGATGGACAGGTTCTGGGCGGGCTGAAAATAGGTCTTGCAGGCCTCAACAATGCTGGGATAGAGGGGTTTGATCTTGCAGAGTCGATCGAAGCTGGCTGTTTCTCTCTTCTTCTCATTGTCAGAGTCTGCTTCTGGGTCACTGATGTGAAGCGCTCGAGAGATGGTCAAAAACCTGGATGAAAGGAAAGTGGCGGGGAAAAGCAGCTTGTAGAGTCGTGTAGTTTTCCAAAACTCCTTCAGACCAGTGACATGTAGGAGAACATGTCCTTTATGGAAATTGGCTTCAACTCCTCCATCTTCCCTGCCTGTTTCTTGGTGCCGTGTTTGTTGGTGTCCTGAGTGAGAATGGCTTGGACCTGGAAGGAAGGGGGGTCAAACCCCCCACTAGAACACACAGTCCTTGCCAAAGGGTGAAGAAAACAGGAAGCTAACTAAACATTATACTGCACATAACAATGACATTTGGTGTTTTCTTGACAATCTCATAAAGGGTGTATTTTATATAGACATTTCAAGGTTGAACAGGTCATGTGATTCTTCCACAGGTTTAAGACAAATACTATTTTCTTACATTATTCAAATAGCATACAGTAGGCAGAGCCTGTGCCTTTGTGTAGGACAGGATGCGCCTAAATGTCTGTCAATAATCAAATCATGTTAATGTGTTGAGATGTGTTGCTTTGTTCCAACTCCAGCCAGTGAAATGATCCCCATATATTATACAGCGGGAATAAAGTGGGTGGCACCTGAGCGGAAAGGATAAAATCTCTTTGCTTTAGTAAACTTGTTGTGTCCTCTTTAATATAGGCTCCTGGTACACATTTGTGTGTGCCATATAATTGTGTTAGATTAATGTTAGATTACTAGACTGAACCATATAGGATTCACTTAGATCGTAGATCGTATTTAGGAGTTTTGACAACATGTAATATGTTTGGTATTATAATTTGTGTTATTCTTTGCCCAGTGAAAGCGTGTACTTTGATGCCCTTTTGTCTGGAATTAAATGTTATTCACTTATACCAAATTCTGTCTGAGATATTCTAAATAATTTCCCAGTATATCTCCATTGGAGATATTAATAAGAAAGTAAGCTATCTTTTTACGGCCTGCTCATAGTGGTCGGCTCTTATCATGCGCACATTCCAGCTAGGTATGCACTGTCTGACTATCGCGGGCAACAATAAGATTTCCCGGGTCGAAGGAGGATTATTTTCCTCAGCTGCTGGCTACACACATGGATAAATTATCGATACGGGGTCAGATAGTTAGATTGTAAATATCAACAAGGTTGATACTATCCATCTCTACACTTTATTAAGCATTCTTTGCAACAGGGGAGAAAATGGAATATATTAATTATTCATGCGTTAACTTCATATTGTATATTAATTATATTTCTCTCTCCTCGACTACAGTTGGCTATATTTCGAAGTAGCTACTAACAGATTGCTTTGTTTTGATGGCAAGTACATCACATTATCACTCATCAGCTATCATAAAACGGAGATATGCATTAGAATCCCAACATCTTAAGCTTTAAGGACATATGATACATGTATATATTATCTAAAAATTGAAGTTGGAAACTGTATTTTCCATGAGGTGAAATAATGTACTGCTGAGTATACAAGCTAATGGCATTTTTTACTTGGCGTGTTTGTGTAACATCCAGCCCTAGTGGGCTGGTTATGGACTTCATTTTGTTTAGTGTCTTTTGTGGTTTTGTCTCCCTTGTTGCTTTCAG
The DNA here is from genome assembly GCA_016801145.1 of Umbra pygmaea. NCBI lineage: Eukaryota > Metazoa > Chordata > Actinopteri > Esociformes > Umbridae > Umbra > Umbra pygmaea. Next base: position 11,357 of record JACXGM010021312.1, read on the forward strand.
TGTTTACACGGTGGTTTAGTTGTTAGATTTATTCCTCTTGTGTCCTCATTGTTATTGCCCTGTGTGTGATGGAGTTCAGGTTTCTCCCAAATGTGTGGTATATGCCTCCCTCTTGTGCCCCTGTTGTGTATTGCATGTTCCCACCTCTCACTCCCATGTCTTGTCACATGTTTCATGTTAACCAATAGATCACGGTGTAGTTAATTCCCATGTACAGGTGTTGTTCATTTTCCTCATTTGTAAGTGTATTTAAGTTGAGTGTTTGGTCTTGTCTCTTGTCGTTCAATGTATCCTGTGACGTGTCCTGTTCCCGTGTTCCAGTGGTTTTCTTTGAGTTATCTACGCTTTGCCCCTCGTGGCAGTCTTTTGGTTTTTAGTTTAATAAAAGTATTTGATTATTGCAACCTTTGCGCTTGTCTCTGCCTCACTCCCGTGGATACGTGACAGTTTGTCACATTATCACTCCTAAAGTTTTCAATTTTGTAGCAATCATAAAAAACTGAGATATTCATTAGAATCCCAAGATCTTCAGCTTTAAGGATATATGAGACATATTACTTAAAAATTGCAGATATGAGCAGTGATTTTAATCCACTTTATTTAATCCATTTTATTTGAGGCACATGTGTAAAAGGCACATAGCTCACATTATAAGGTTTAATGTTTATTTTTCCTAAAGATATTATAAAACTGAGACATTAACTAGATTCCTGAGATTTTAAGCTTTGTAAAGCTATGGGACATGTATATATTACCTAAAAATTGGATTTGTGTATTGTAGTAAGTTTTTTTGGGGGGGATTGTTCCGCGGGCCTAACTGGAACTGATCCTTAGTAGCTTGGATTTTGGGTAAACATAAAAAGCATGCTAACGGTGGGGTTGTAAAAGAGTGCATGATTGTGGCAGCTGACACCTTAGTTGAAGGAAAACAAAAAGAAGAGTTCTGTGAAAAAAGCATTTCAGATCGTTAAAATAGGCCCCATGATGTTCCTGACATTTGCTTGAGGTGATTTGGTCTAACTGGACTGCTTACAATGTTTATTGAATACCCCTGCTCTACAGATATGTACACTATGATAAACTACATAGAAAAATAATGTAATGATTGCTAAGGTTATGGATAGATTTTGAATTGGTTTAGGTTTAGGATAATGTGCATAGTCTGTAAAGCATCTACAGCAGGGGTCAGCAACTCTGTCCTGGAGGGCCGAAACACTTAGGTTTCTCTTTCTAATAAGGGACTGGTTTATACCTGGGAAAGCAGGTGATTGCAATTAACTACTAGGTAACTACTGAAGTGTTTCGGCCCTCCAGGACCAGAGTTGCCTAACCCTGATCTACAGATTCACTATCCAAATACATTCTTCCTCAGTTTCCTCCCTTCTTCATATACTTTTCTTCCCATCATTCTGGTACAAGTTGATCTGTGTCTCATCTGGACACAGATTGTAGATATAGAACTGTACATGGATTTAAGATGGTGTTTATCGAACTAATCTACTCTTCCTGTTTTTGAGGCCTACCAAAGGTTTACATATTGTGGTAAACTCTCTGTATTTACTCTGGGGAAGTCTTTTCTTGATCGTTGACCCAGATCTAGAGGGTCTAGATTTTTTGCCCAACTGTTGTGAAGGGGATTTTCACTGTCAGGGTAAGGATTATTCTGTCATCCTCTACAGTGTTTTCCATGACCTTCAGGTCCTTTTGTTCCTGAGCTCACCAGTGCATTTTTTCTTTTTAAGAATGTAGCAAATAGTTGGTCTGGTCACACCTAATGATTATGCTCTTTCTCTTGGACAGGTTTGTGTTGATTTTTCAGCCTAATAATGTCTCGTATCACTGGTAGGGACAGTTCTGGACTTCAGTGGCGGCTGCTGATCTTTCAAAGTGAGGAAGCTAATTATTGGCCTACATAATAAAAATTGTCCATTTATTTATATGTAAATTCTGCCCTACGTTCCTTTTCAAGAAAATGTTCTGTTACCCTGTCGTACAACTAGGCATCTTTTCCAGTGACTTGACAGGGTCCTCTCAATGGCCAGGAGAGCTAGGCTGCTTAAACGGCCTTGGCCCATTGTGTTATGTGTGTAGGACTTGAGCCACTTTAAACAAGAGTAGCTCCAATTGTTGCCACTAATGAGAATAAGTTTGTAAAGCTGAGGCATTGCACTGTCCAACTCCATGTCTTTAACACCAAGTAATCACACAGCTTTCCCCTGTTACCCTGCAAATCCTGATCTGAATACAGGACTTGAAGTTCAGACCTCAGTCTCCCTGAATCAGTGATGGCCATAACTTTTCAGGAGTCTTTGGAAGGCCTCCTCTGGAAACACTGGTCTCTTCATCAAATTTCCCTGGATTGACTAATTCTAAGAAGAGCATACTTTCCCAATTTGAAAAACATTGCGGAATCTAGTCCAAGATGTTATCAAGGATGGCCATGTACAGATATCTGTAGCGCTCTTTGGGGATCCGACAATTGGGTCAGACGGTGCTTTCTCATGGACTCATCTCGTGGGTCTGAAGTGAGATCTGCTGCCTTGGCATAAACAGCTTGGAAAACCCCCTCTGACCTCTTCTCTTTGACAAATGCAAGAAGAGACTCAATTCTTTTTTCACAGTAAATAACATCCATAGCCCTCTGCTGGACAATATAAAAGGCCACGTCAGTCTCAGAGGAGATTTGTTCATATGTGTATAACATGAACACAAACTCAAAATCCTCCAGTTTCCTCACAAAGCCGTTGGCACAATCCAGTGTATCATCATCCATTGTCATTAGGGATGCTCATATTGACGTTTAACCGGTAACCGAATCTAAAACATTTGACCGATTAATACTATCAGTTAAATGGTTAAGAAGTGTTTTTTTACGTGTGTATATAAAAAAAGCCCCAAAAAATAATCCTTCTACTTAATAGAGCTTTGGCTCTGATAGACCGATGGTAGATGTCTATTCCTGATTGTGCCCTACTCTGTGGCAGGCACCAGTAAGTATAGCTTACTGATTGGTCTTAGCAGTGTGTTTGTTCTGGTCTTGAGGAGTACGCTGCGCACCAACCCTTTAGACCCAGGGCGTGTCTCGAGGACCTTTGCCATGACCCAGGACCCACAGGGCGCATTAGAGTCTACAATTAAGACAATGTCCCCTTCACCCATCTGGTCCAGAACAGATCTGAGATGTACTGGACTTGCTTCCAAGGGTGTCTAGCATACAAATCATTCAGTTTAAATATGCCAGATGGCAAAATAGGTTGGACATTGCTGAAGAACATGGTTAGGGGTAAGAGCTTCCAAATTGCTTAGGTCATTTGAGACAGTTGTCAGTGGGTGACTGTTCAGAATTGCTTCCACCTCACACATGACAGTTGAGAGGCTTTCTTCATCAAGATGCTGTTGTTAAGTGACAGATAACAGAGATTTCTTGACCAGACATATTAACCTTTCCCATTTTCCACCGTAATGGGCTCCATACAGTGGATTAAATGTCCACTTCACATTTCTTTGCTGCAATTTGATTATGATTAAAAAAATTGTCCCGTTGTCAGATCTTATTTGAGCTACTTCTGCCGATAAACCGTTTAAAAGCATTGATACAAGAATCTGTATCTAATGAATGAGCCACTTCCAAATGTACCGCTCGGCTAGCAAGGCAAATAAAAATGACTCTGTATTGTTTTACAATGCTCCTTCATCTTTTTACTTCTATTGGCCCGAAGTAGTCGACCTCGACTTGTGTGAAGGGTGGCAGGTCTGGTGTTATCCTGTCTTTGGGTAATTCTGCCATCTTTTGTTCCCCAACTGTGGCAAGTAGACGTCGGCATACAGTACATTCAGCGATGATCTTTCTGGCCAGTGTGTTCGCACAGGGAGTCCAGGACCTTTTCCTCAATCTTGATAACATGTGATTTCTGCCACTGTGACCAATTTGGTTATGGATGTTGGAAATGGAGATATGGGGAGGATAGCAGGGTGCTTCACCTCTTCTGGCATTGCCATCTTGTTCAATCGTCTCCGAACTCTCAAAACTCAATTTTTGAGAACAGGTTCAATCTTGTACAATGAACTGTTCTTCTTGACAGATTCACGGGCTTGCAGTGTTTTCAGCTCATCTGCAAAGCTTTGTTTATGACAGAAATGAATTATGGCTTCCTCTGCCTCGTCCAAGTGATGTGTAGTGAGTGTGAGAGCAGTCAATGTCTGTTTAAACCTTTTCATTTCAACTTCAATCATCTGCATCTGTTTGTCCAAGTCACTTTGTTGCGCTTGTACAATGGTTATAATTGCCTTACGCTTTCTACTCAATTTTAGCAAGACTCTTTTCAAGTTCAGAAACTCATTAGTTGCTGTTCTTAGTTTTCTCAAGTCCGAGAAGTTGTTCTAGTGTAGTGTTCACAGTGACCTTTTCTCCTTTTACTTCAGGGTCACCACAATCACCAGTGGCAAATAAGGTAAGTTCATTTGGAAGTTTTGGCCATTCGTCTTCAGGTTTTTTCAGGAAAAATGGACTACTGCACCAGGCTTCACACTTAAAAAATGCCTCAGCATGGAAACCCAGAGAGGCATGAAACACCGGGTTCAGTTTCGTTTGCCACGAAAGTATGAAAACTTTGAATCTCATTTTTTATGTACTTCAGTACTGATGTACTATCTGTCCAAAACATAGATTTGTAAAAAGGAAGTTGCAGCTCTGTTGTCAACAACGTGTCAATGCGCACTGCAAGGACAGCTGCAGTAAGCTCCATTCTAGGGATTGTAATTTATTTGAGAGGTGCTACTCTTACCTTTCCCATTATGAAAGCTGTGTGCACATCGTCCTTGTCAGTTGGTCATCTGCAGGTAGTCCACAACACCATACCCCACCTCACTTGCATCACAAAATGGATGTAAATGTGGGGACTGGATTGATCCGAATTGCTCTAATTTGATGCATCTGCCCACGTAGCAAAATTGGTCTGGCCCAGTGCTGGGCCACACATACCACTTACACTTGGCCCACATATCGCAATGAATTACGGTCCTCTAGTGGGCCACCTCTGGGCCAGAAGTGGGCCACATGTGGGCCACATACATGATCCGGGAGCTGGCCCAATTCCGGCCCTATGTTGGACCAGACATGTTTTCGAACTGGTTCCAGATTTCAGCCTAGACTAAGCCTAGACTAAGCCTGATCCAAGCCACATTCACTTGCCACATTTGGCCCAGATGAAAAATGTGCATTATACATTTTTTTTAATTATTATTAGAAACATTGAAACTGTTTATTACATTTCAATAAAAGCAATTACACACTTCCTAACTCTTTTTGAGAGTCCTTTAGCAGACACTCTTATCCAAAGCAACTTACAGTAAGTACAGGGACATTCCCCCGGAGCAACTTAGGATGAAATGCCTTGCCCATGGACACAATGACAGTTGGCACAGCTGTGAATCAAACCGGCAACCTTTCGATTACAAGTCTGACTCCCTACCCACTGAACCATCTGCGCCCTGCAAATCAGCAGACGTAATGCATTTTTTCCACTAATTACATATTAACAATGAATAAACTGTTACTGTTTTCCTAAGTAAATTGGGCTTGATTTTGACTCAAAATTACTATAAAATGTAGCATTTATTTTGCAGCTGTCTGCTCGGTTCTTCTATGGAAACGATCAGAGACTGTTGTGCCAGTCTGTCACTGATAATGAGGGCACTTTGAAGGACACTGCAAGAAATGCCCTTATTGAAAAAAAGCTAAAATATCTTAAATCTGGTCTAATTGTCCGGTATCAAGCAAAAAAAAACTCTTCCAATGGGGTAAGCAAATTTTCCTTGCCAAGAATTCTTGATATTAGCCAAAAAGTCTTGCCACTGAGAAGCATAGATTTATCTTAAAAATAGATAAAAATGCTTAAATCTAAGCAAGTTCAGCTAGTTACAAGCACTTAAAATTTTTATTTTAGTCAATTTATCTTACTTTGGGAGTTT